>CABHPQ010110215.1:11289-23873 GCA_902168405.1 Peromyscus aztecus
GGGCAGAATTTCATGTATCCCAGGCTGGTTGCAAGCTCACTATAGAGCTAAGAGTGACTTTCAATTTCTGATCCTTCTGCTCCCATCCACCAGCTGTAATCTCCATGGCTGGGAGAACAGGGGCCTTCTTGCAGGTACTATACCAAATGAGCTATACCCCAGTCCCATCTCTCAATTTTTAAGGGTCATTTTAATTTACATTCCCATAGCTGTGACAAATACTTGACAGAAACAACTTTAGGTATACTGACTCTGAGTCTTAGGGAATATAGTATATCATGGTTATCGAAGCATAATAGAGTGGCTGGATCCAGGAACAAGACCTTGCAGATGCCATGTCTCATAGCTTGATGGATCAGGAAGCAGAGAGTTCAGACTAGAACCAGAAGTGGTTGTCACCTCAAGGCCTGCCTCTAGTTACCCACTTCTGCTAGCTAGGTCATATGGCCTAAGGGTGCCACAATATCCCATAACAACAACACCAGTTTGAAACCAAGTATTCTAACACAAAAACCTATGAGGGACATTTACAATCAAACCATAACACCATATTAAAAAGAAGAAAACTGCAGGACTGGAAAGACTGCTCAGTGAGTAAGAGTACTAGCTGCTCTTGCGGCGGACCTAGGTTTGGCTCCCCAAATCCACATAGCAGCTCATAAGTATCTGTAACTCCCATTCCAGGAGTTTCACATTCCTCTTCTGGTTCCTAAGGGCACCAGGCACACATGTGGTGCACAGACATGCATGCAGGCAAAACACCCATCCACATAAAAATAAAATATCCTTTAATTGCATTTCAAGATCCTACACTCACAAGGAAGGCAATGTAGAAAAAAAAAAAGATTCTAGTCAGGGAACCAAGAAAAAGTCTGCAGCTCCCAGCTGAATCAGTGTTGGCCTGCATAATATGTGTTGAGAAGAGGGATGAAAAATGGCCAAGTGCTCAGGGTATGAGATGGAAGAGGGGCAGGTCATAAGTCTTACAAACCATAAACATACCTGGCTTCCAACCAAAGACTGAGCCTGACTGCTCAAACATGAAACAAAGTGTGCTTGCTTCCAATTGCCAGTACATAAGCACAAGAGACCTGGCCCTGATGCTATGATTCCAATGTCAGACAACCCTATTCTATTTAGAACAGTCAAATGGGGTAGGGGAGATGGCTCAGTCAGTAAAGTTCCTGTTTCACAAGCACAAGGACCTGAGTTCAGATCAGCAGCACCCACGTAAAAACTGGATGTGGTGGCACACATCTGTAAATCTAGCAGTGGATAAGGATATACGGAGGCAGGTGGAACTCATTAGTCACTCCACCATAGTCAATTGGTAAACTCTCAGCTCAGTGACCTAGTGTCAAAAACTGGGACTAGAGAGATGGCTCTGTGGTTAAGAGCACTCGTTGCTCTTGCAGACCTAAGTTCAGTTCCCAGAACCCCATGTTAGGTGGCTTACAATCACCTGTAACTCCAGTTCCAGGAGATCTGGCACCCTCCTCTGGTCTTTGCAGGCACTGCACTCATGTGATACACTTACATATATGCAGATGAAACAGACATAAAAAGTAAATAAATAAAATTATAAAAAAATAAGATAGAGAGCAATTGAAGACATGACTTCTAGCCATGGCATGTACACAAACTACACAAGCATATGCATCACACACACACACACACACACACACACACACACACACACACACACAATCTAAGGAGCTCTCTTGGTTAACAGAAAAATTGTGGTTAATGTCCTTCACAGGATTCTTGAGCCAGAACATCAGCATGGATGAATTAGACACCAAACCTTCATAGTCTAACGGTAACCAGGTACTAAGGAGGAAAGAGGATTAGAAAGTGAGAGTTTGGTAGAGATATTAGAACAAAGGAGGCCGTCCTCTGCCTTTCACACAAAGGAACAGAAGAGAAGGATCTGAGGGAACAGAAAACCTCCTGAATCAGGCATGAGCACTACAGGAGCCAATCATACAGCCTCCAGGGAGCCTGTGGACACAGAGTATGTGGCAGGGAACGGACAGAGAAAGAAAAGAAGGCAGAGAAGGAAGGCCATATTGGGGAGGGGTAGGAGGATGTGTGTGAAGGATGAAGGGTGAGAGTATGATAAGGATGAGTCTCGAAATTTTGGACTAGATAGTGACACCATCCACTGAGCAGAGGCTGGCTTGAGGAAGAATGTACATGGAAAGATGGAAGCTTTATCCTTTAGTGAATTTGAGGCCACTGAACAAGAATCTCTCTGTCCTGTGTCTCAATAATGAATATTTCCTCTTGTCTGACTCTTATCCTATGTCACTTATCACTTCAGTGACCTTAATGGATATGACTACCTTGTCAATGTAGGTGTGCCTCCCAAAGAGAATCCACCTGTCTCTATGATTTCAGTTCATGTTCTCATGTTCCTCCAAATCTATGTCACCACATTCACAGAGGCATCTGAGTTCTGCACTGGGGACTTCCTGCCAGGCATCTCTCTTGATCCAATCAATCTTCCTTAGTACTGTTTAAACACCACAAAGTTCATGGCCAACTCTTTCCTCCCTTTCCCTTCGGTGCCTCCTTTCCGGACATATTATGTTTGAACTGCCTCTTGCTTTTATATCAAGTAGATGCCTCCAGGAATCCCGAGTGACATGATCTCAACATCTACCTATTTTACTATATACTCACAGAATTGTAATAAGTAACATAAAGAGGTTTCTTACACTTTGCTCAGTTTCCTCCAAAGGTCATATTATGCCAAAATATAATATTATTACAATAAAGATACTGAAGACCATATAACCATACATTGGATTTAGACTTTCCCAGTTTTACTTGCATTCCATTTGAGAGTGTTTATTTATTTCCATGCAATTTTATCCCATGTGTAGAGTCGTGTGATTACCACCACAGTCCAGAACAGTTCCATCACCATAATGATCCCTTCTCCTCACCTTTGACAACACATCCACTTGTCTCCACCTCTCCTATGCTTCCATCCTGCACCCATCCCAAACCCCAGATAACCACTCATTTGTTCTTTGCCTTCATAGTGACATAACTGCAAAAAAGTCATATACATGGAATCATGCTGTTTGTAGTGCTCAGCACTGCCTGCTTCCATTCACTACAACACAATAATCCAAGCACAGTGGCACGTGCCTGCAACCCTAGTGCTTAGGAAGGTGTGGCAGAAGGATTGCTGCAACTTTTGGGGCCAGCCTAGGCTACACAGCAAAACAAAATATGGTTCTGGAGATGTAACTCAGTCAGTGAAGTGTTTCTCTCTCTCTCTCTCTCTCTCTCTCTCTCTCTCTCTCACTCTCTCTCTCTCTGTGTGTGTGTGTGTGTGTGTGTGAGTAGGCCAGAGGCTATGGGTCATCCCCAGAAACTGTCCACATTATGCATGCACACACAAAATAGAAGAGAGTTAAGTGTACTGCTGCTAATTTCAGATATATAAGAAATCATTTTAGCTTTCTCAGGTAACACTATTCATGACTTAGAAAAATGGAGGAGAGGGGAAAGATCCTATTTATAATAGGAATATATACTAAAAATGTTTGGCAATGTGAAGAATGAAGATGAATAAGGTTATGAAAACAAACACAAAGATAAAAGAACTACATAGACCAAGTTTACATTATCTCAATAATGTAAAAAACTAAATTAAAAAGAAACTTTTACAATTCTTTTAATTAAGTTTATGGGGGCTGAGGGGTTATGCATATGTATTAGTTTAGTGCCTATAGAAAGGGCATCAGATCCTCTGGAGCTGGAATTACAAGTGGTTGTATGCAACCTGACCTAGGTATGGACAACCAAACTGGGGTCCTCTGCAACGACACTAAATGCTCCTAACTACTTCCATCAGTCCAGCTCCCTAAACTAAAAATTTTTAAAGCTGATTCTCCTCAGATTAATCTATATAGTAAATTTAACTCCAATCAGAATCCCTGTTCAAGCCCATAGGAGGCCTGCCCCTTTTTGAATGGAGATGGAGGAGGAGTGGATGGGAATGGAGGGTATATGGGAGTCTGGAGGAGAGTAGAGAGGGAAAACCATGGTTGGTGTGTAAAATAAAGAAAAAAAATTAATAAATAAAATAAAAATCCCAATGGAGGGCATAGAGTTGGCTCAGGAGTTGAGCATTTGTTGCTCTTGCAGAGGACCTAGGTTTGATTTCCAGCATCCACATGGTTGCTTACAATTGTCTGTAACTCTAGCGCTAGGGGATCCAACACCTTCTTGACCTCTGAGGGCACAAGACATGCATGTGATGTACATATTTACATGGCAAAATATCTGTACACATAAAAATAATAACAAAATAAATCTAGAAAAAATTTAAGCCAAATGGAGACCAGGCATAGTAGTGCACGCCTCCAGTGCCACATTGAAGATGCTGAGGCAGAAGGATCAAGCACCCACATCAGGAGGTTTATGGTTGCTTATAAGTCCTGGCGATCTGATGCCTACCAAAAAAAAAAAAAAAACCTAAATGCTGCATGTGTGTGTGTGTGTGTGTGTGTGTGTGTGTATGTGTGTGTGTGTAGATAGACAGAGAGAGAGAGAGAGAGAGAGAGAGAGAGAGAGAGAGAGATGACAACAAGAAATAAAGACCATGAATTTGAGCAAGAAGTGGCGGTGAGTGGGAAAACAATGCAGTTATACTTTTAATGCAATATTAAAAATACTAACAGTCAGGATCTGTTATGGAAATTTAAACTGATCAATAATAATGTCTTCAATGAATCACTGAAATAACAATATAAACCAACAACAATAACACCAAAATCTGAAAAACACTGAAGTCTGACCTACTTCTGGCCTCCCAGTTCTTGCTCAGTTTTTCACTCCAGAACACAGAGTCCAATAAGCACAGGAAGTCTGTTGTGACCACAACCACAATGAGCTAACATTTCACACCTTCAGGAATGGTCAGAATCAGAAAAGAAATAAAACTAGAATGTGTTACTGAGGTTGTGGGGAAGCAAACCCCTGTCTACTGCTGGTAGACTCAACAGTCTGACTCTTCCTCACAAGGCTAAACATAGTGATGTCACATGATTTGGTAATTTCTAATAAAAGGTAAGTTGGCAGAAAGTCCATACAAACCTAAGCCATATGAGAACCTGTACTGAATGTTTATAGCCATGTTAGTCACAACAGCCACATGGAGAAACAACCCAGGTGTTTGTCCAGTGAGGAACAGATAGACATCTAAGTGTCTATCTTTGCAGTGGAAAGTCATTCAGCCACAAAGAGCCTTAGTACCAGTCCATTGAAATACATGGAAAAACCTTGAAAACTGGATACTAAAGGAAAGAAGTCAAACAAAAAAGAGCACAGAGTATATCATTATATTTATGATATGATATGCTTTCAACAGGAAAATCCACAGAGACTGAAAATAATCTAGAGACCACTAGGGGCGAGAGGGACATGGGTGGTAGAGAGAGACAGCTAAAGAGTTAGGAGTTTCTTTTGGAGGTGATAATGCTATAAAATTAGATGGTTAGACAATAATGATAGCTAGGCAACTGTGTGAACATACTGAAAACCAAGACATTGTACACTGTAGATGAATGAATTTTGTGATATGTGGAAATGGAAGTATTTTAATATGTGAGATGGGAAGGAAAAACCAACCAGATACACAAAGGCTTCTCCAGTTCAGAAGCGGTAGATGTAAAGGTCCTGTATGTTGAGCCAGCAAGACAGCTCAGTGGCTAAAGATGATTGTTGCCAAGCCTGATGACCCAAGTTCAATCCTCAGAACATACATAGAAGAAAGAGAGAACTGACTCCTATAAGTTGTCCTCTGATTTCCACATTCAAATGTGCACACACACACACACACACACACATACACACACAAAAAAAAAACAATTGTTTTTAAAGATTCTCAAGTAAGAGCCAAGTCAGTCCTTTAATCCTAGCACTCAGGAGGCAGAAGTGGTTGGAGCTCTGTGAAGTCTATGCCAGCCTGGTCTACTAGAGAGTTCTAGGGCAGTCAGGGCTACATGGAGAGACCTGGTCTCAAAACCAAACAAACTCTGGGAAGGGACAGGGGTGGCACATGACTTTTATCCCAGCACTGTGGAGGCAGGTGAAACTCTGAGTTTGAGGCCAGCCTGGTCTACAGAGTAAGTTCCAGGACAGCCAGGGCTACACAGAGAAACCCTGTCTTGAAAAAAAAAACAACAATAAATAGAAAATAAAACCAGATACTTAGGAGAGATCTGGGGAGATGATTCAGTGTGTCAAGTACTTGTCACAGAAGCATGGGGACGTGAGTTTGGATCTCCAGCACGCAAATAAAAGCCAGACATGGCAGCTTGAGTCTACAACCTCAGCAATGTGAAATGGAAACAGGCAGATTCTGAGGGTTTGCTAGCTAGACATCTATCTACAACTGTCTAGGTTCAGCAAGAGATGATCTCATCTCTCACATGCACTTGCGTGTGTGCACACGCACACACACACACACACACACACACACACGCACACGCACACACACACACACACACACACACACACATACATCCATGTATGCATACATAAGGTCAACTGACAAAACAGGCTAGATGTTGTTGTGCACACCATTAATCCTAGCACTTTGGTGACAAAGTGAGTTTGAGGCCAGCCTAGGCTGCCTGAAACTTTTAGAGGAAATGCTATAATGGAATTCACTACTTTCTATGCTGTTCTATCTTGCTTCCTGTTGCTGCAATAAACACCATGACCAAAAACAACTTCAGGAGGAAAGGATTAAATTAGTCTTACACTTCCAACAGTCCATCACTGAAGGAAGACCGGGCAACAACTCAAGGCAAGAACCTGGAGACAGGAACCGAAGCAGAGGCCATGGAGGAACACTGGCGGGTTTACCCTAGCTTGCTCTGCTATCTTTCTTATATAGTCCAGGCTCACCTGCACAGGGGTAGTACTGCCCACAGCAGGCAATTTGGCAATGAAGGCTGTCCCTGGGTGATGGGTTTTGTGCTTTCTCTACACTTTCATACATTTTCCAAGTTTATACAAAGACCACCTATTATTGCTGTAACCATGTAAGTATTTGGTATTGTCAGATTTTATCACACTTGTAGCCACCTGAGAGATAGATGATTTTATCTTATTATAGTTTAATCTGCATTTCTCTGGTTACTAAAGAAGCTGATCCTCTTTCTATGCTTATTGTCTACTTTGATTTATTATTTTACAAACTGAACAAGTCTTTGGCTCATTTTTCTGTATATAATTTTTTATTGATTCTCAAAAAATCAAATGTATTAAGAAGAATCAGTCTTAATTAACATGAAAGGCATGAGTTCTCTTTGGCTATCTAAGCAAAACAAGATCTGCCTAAAGGGTTTAGTGATGGTTGACCTAACCAGCAGGAGCTCAAAGCTCACCAAAGAGTCCAGGTTGGATTCTGAGATCAGTGTAGCTGACACCAACCCACAAGGATGGCCTGTGATCTCATTTCTTGTGAGAGGCCAGCTCCCACCTTTTAAAAGGGTTCCTATGAGAAGAGAGGATAAGAAACTTTTAGATAGAAAGATAGTGAAGAAGAGAAAGACAGAAACACAGGATAGCTTCGGGAGGACCTGGATCAAAACCCAACAGTCCCTTCTGCCTCTTCAAAAAAGCTTTTTATAACAATGCTAAGGGGTGGGTCAAAAGACCTCCCCCTTGCTAGATCAAAGCATACCACACAGCCAAGTGCAGACCCTTCCAAACACCTGGTAACCATGCCCATCGTCAAATTATCCCCTTGTGCAGCCCTGCCTGGTAAAGCAAGCTCAGATTCTCAGACCCTGAGTAAGTTCTCACTAGGAAACCTCTGTGGGTCTTTATAACTCCCCCTTCCTAATATATTAAAGGTCCTGTCAGAACCTTCAGATAGACTGTGTCTGTCTTAGGTCATCCTTCTTCTCTAATCAGCTTTACCCATCATGGAGATACACTTTCCATCAAGCATACTGTCTTAGGCTGTCATTTCGCAAGAAGAACTTTACCTGTCTCTGACTACCAGCTTCTGGCAGGGGAAAGTACAGAGGTTAATTCAGCTCTAACTCAGGTCCCTACTAAGAGTTTGCAAATAGCTGGAACAACCATAGTAATTCCTATGGCTGCCACACCACCAAGTAAAGGAGTAGAGGATGACCAAGATGGAATGATGTCCTTTTTGGATGGGTCTAAGATGTCTGTAACAGCCTTAGCTGTGCCAAGCCCTATTTTAAATCAATAAACTCTTGATGCAAATGCATCAAATAAATCAATAAACTGCTGATGCAACTGTATCAAACCTTCAGACTCGCTTAGCTTCACCAAACCATGGTTCATCAATATCAACACCTTTCTGTGGTTAGAGTTTTCCTGCCTGGCCCATAGTCATGACAAATCTCTCTTACCTGCCAGTCCCATAGCCGCTCAGACCCAACCAAGTAAACATAGAGACTTACATTGCTTACAAACTGTATGGCCGTGGCAGGCTTCTTGTTAACTGTCCTTATATCTTATATCAATCCATTTTTATAAATCTATACCTTGTCACATGGCTCGTGGCTTACCGGCATCTTTACAAGCTGCTTGTCCTGGTGGCGGCTGGCTGAGCCTCCCTCTGTCTTTTTGTTTTTTTTTATTTTCTCTGTTAGTCCCGCCTATACTTCCTGCCTAGCCACTGCCAATCAGTGTTTTATTAGCAACACATTTGCCATACAGAACATCAGATATAGTGGTATTCTATTTGTACTAAAATATGATTTTAATTATATGTTAATAAATAAAGTTGTCCAGAGGTCAGAGTTATTTAACAAACCATAGGGAAAGCCAGGGCGATGGTGATGCACGCCTTTAATCCCAGTACTCAACAAGCAGAACTAGGTAGATCTCTATGCGTTGGAGACACACGCCCTTAATCTCAATACCAACCATAGAGGACCTGGAGGTCTGTACAGAGAGACAATGATGAGACAGCCACGTAGTTGGGTTTATGACCAATGAAAAGAAAAAACCAAAACTCTATTTAAGGACAAACGCACAAGAAGTAGCCCCTTTTCGGAGAGGTTTCTTGACAAAAGAAGCTAGCCAACAACACGCGGGTAAGCTCCTAACTCTGACCTCTTGGGCTTTTATCTTTACCTTGGCTCTATGTTTCTTATTTAATAAAACGATTAGTTACATCTACACCTTTCAGCTACATTTGACTGCCCAAAGTGTTGGCTTGATTTTCACCTAAAATCTGAGAGAACTTAATAAAAGTTTCTAAAACGGACCCAAAAATAACTTCTTACTTCATGTCTCATGTGGGCCATGAGATGCCACAGCATTCAGGCTTGAGTGCAGCATGGCAGATTCCTGCCTCGGTACACAGAGGTGTCTCCAAGCTATGCAGCATGCTCCATGATGGATTTAGCTTTTACTCATACAGACAAAAAGGGTTTATGAGCCAGCTTCACACTACCTGATGGCAGCATGGACCCCAGAGTTGGAGGAGTAAGCATGACTCTCCTGGGTACCTCCATCATGTTGGGAAGCTGAAGTGGGCAGAGTCAGCAGCCAGGGCTGCCACTTCAATCTTAGCCACACTGCAGTTTGCAATGATCAGAAAAGGATTATAGATACACAAAAGACAGATTCAGATGGAATAAACCTCTAAATGATTTACATTATGTGTAAAAGTATATGTAGGCTTAGGAGAGAGGAAAAGGAGGATAGACAGTTATATAGAGAAATAGATAATTTAAAAAATAAAGTCTTTAAAGAGACAGTAAAAATAATATAAAAAATAAGCCCAATAAAGATGGAAATCACACAGAGAGTCTGGATTATATTGACTTTGGGAATTTTAACCACAGGAAGACATTGGATTGTAAAGGATGCTGAGTTAAACCAGTATATTAAAGGTATCTTGACTTCAAAATTTGTGTCTAAGGAATATGTTGCTTTGAAAAAGAGGTTCTACTTTTGTTTCCACAGAAGATGAGAACCTATGGATTGCTTCCAGGCTAACATGGTTTGATCAGCCAAGACCCATTGAAAGGTCTGTGATGACACCATGGCTCAGATGATCCAACATCCAAAATCAGCTTCAAAGCAACTGACTCAGACAATCCAGCCTCACAGTCTACTACAGCCAAGATTTAATTATAATTCTTAATTTTCTCAGGATCCTGATAAGATTGTTAGCACCCCCAATTAGCAGGAAGTAGTAGGAGATGCTACACCCAAATTCCCAAAATATTGTTTATAAATGTTTATTTTATTTAAAGGGGTGTTGATTATAAATGCAATCTCTTTCTAAAGAAGAAAAGAGGATATTATAGATATGATAGGATAAAAGGGTAGATTATTGAATCTACTTTTAAAGAGCAACAGCTTTTTAAAAATGTTTTACATTGCTATAGATTTTAGTTTATTACAAATTTAAATTTGTTATACTGTATTTTTCTATTCTTGTTTAATGTATTATGTTTATATAGCTCATTTAAAATTGCAATATATAGTTAAGAAATACAGATTAATAGTCATCTAGGATAATCAAACTTATAGTAATGTTAGTTAAGTTTTTTTAGGTATACAAAGATATATTTCAATAGTAGACAGTTATATAGAGAAATAGATAATTTAAAAAATAAAGTCTTTGCTGCCCCAGACTTCCCTTCTGGACAAAGGTGAGTGCCCGCCCGTACCCTAGATCCCGTCCCTGGGCACCAGCCACCCCTGGGAAGACCTGCTCGCCTTGGCCCCAACTTCTGGCCAGCGGGCAGGCTCCCTTCTACCCCCCCCACCGGGAAGGCCCCCCTTCTCCGAGATCCCCTGCAGTATCCAAGCCCTGCCCCCAAGTCCATCATCCCCGGAGACCCCCGCCACTTCCTGAGACTTAGAGACCGGCCCCCAGCTCACATCCTGCCCCGGACTTCCCTTCTGGACAAAGGTGAGTGCCCGCCCACACCCAAGATCCTGTCCCTGGGCACCAGCCACCCCTAGGAAGACCTGCGCACCTTGGCCCCAACTTCTGGCCAGCGGGCAGGCTCCCTTCTACCCACCCCCACCGGGAAGGCTCCCCTTCTCCAAGATCCCCTGCAGTCTCCAAGCCCAGCCCCCAAGTCCATCATCCCCGGAGACCCCCGCCACTTCCTGAGACTTAGAGACCGGTCCCCAGCTCCCATCCTGCCCCGGACTTCCCTTCTGGACAAAGCTCCCATCCTGCCCCGGTCTTCCCTTCTGGACAAGAGATTTCTTTTCTGGACAAGAGCTGCCATCTTGCCTCGGACTTCACATCTGGACAATAGCTCCCATCCTGCTTCGGCCTTCCCATCTGGACAAGAGCTCCCAACCTGCCTCAAACTTCCCATTTGCACAAGAGAGTCCCATCTGGACAAAAGAGAGAGACTTCCCGAATCTGTCAGCTCTCTCTCCACCAAGTGTGCTGATAAGACCAAGATCGAACACAAGGAGATGGGCAGACGTCAAGGCAGAAGTACATACAACAAAATGAAGAGCAATACAGCATCACCAGAACCTAGCCCTCCTCCAACATCTAGAGCTGATCATCAAAAATTGGAAGAAGCAGAAGAAAACAGCCTTATGAATAACATCATGAAGAAGGTAGAGGCCTATATAGAGGAACAGACAAAAAAATGGCAAGAACGCTTTAAAAACCTAGAGGAAAGGACAACTAAAGTAGAAGAAAACAATGAAGTCCTGGAAGAAAGCAATAAAGCACTGAAAGAAAGCCATGAAAAAGCAATGAAACAGGTCCAAGACCTGCAAAGGGAAATAGAAAAAATGAAGAAGACACAAACAGAGGGAATGCTGGAAATAGAAAATCTAAGTAAATGATCAGGAACTTCAGATGCAAGTATAACCAACAGAATGCAAGAGATGGAAGAGAGGATCTCTGGCATTGAAGATATGGTAGAAGAAATAGATTCATCAGTCAAAGAAAACACTAAAGCCAACAAAGTCATGACCCAAAATGTCCAAGAAATCTGGGACACCATGAAAAGACCAAACCTGCGAATAATAGGGATAGAAGAAGGAGAAGAATACCAACTTAAAGGCGCAGAAAATATACTCAACAAGATCACAGAAGAAAACTTTCCCAACTTAAAGAAGGAAATGCCAATGAAGATACAAGAAGCCTATAGAACACCAAACAGACTAGACCCCCAAAAAAAGTCCCCTCGCCACATAATAATTAAACAACTAAACATACAGAATAAAGAAAGAATATTAAGAGCAGCAAAGGAAAAAGGGCAAGTGACCTATAAAGGCAAACCCATCAGAATAACACCCGATTTCTCAATGGAGACTTTGAAAGCCAGAAGAACATGGACAGATGTAATGCAGACACTAAGAGACCATGGATGCCAGCCTAGACTAATATACCCAGCAAACTTTCAATCATCATAGACGGAGTGAACAAGACATTCCAAGACAAAGCCAGATTTAAACAATACTTATCCACAAACCCAGCCCTACAGAAAGCACTAGAAGGAAAATTCCAGCCCAAAGAAGTCAGATACACCCTCGAAAACACAGGCAATAGATAACCCCACAGCAGTAAACCCCAA
>CABHPQ010110218.1:9748-30468 GCA_902168405.1 Peromyscus aztecus
TGGGTGACTGTCCAGGCAGTCTGATGTCCCTGTCATTAGGTAACATTTCACCCTTCTGGGGTCTTTGATGGAGTTGAAGACTAAATACTTATAATTATAGTTTTCTTTAGTTATAATAGAAAGTAAATTAGATACAAAACTCACCAAGATAAAATAGATGATTAAGTATTTTCTCTAATTTTGTCAAATGCAAATGGATTGGATATTGTTACTGTAATTGTTACTTAATAATTGTTTTGTTATATATAGTTTTAGTATATTAAGGTTACAACCTTCCTTTTATAATTAGACAAAAAGGGGGGAATGCTGTGGGATAATGCTCTTGTACACTGTAAAGATTTGTCACTCTGAATTGGTTTAATAAAATGCTGATTGGCCATTAGCTAGGCAGGAAGTATAGGTGGGTTGAGCAGACTAAGATAATTCTGGGAAGATGAAGGGTGGAATGAGGAGTTGCCAGTCAGATGCACAGGAAACAAGATGAAAATGTCAGACTGAGAAAAGTTACCAAGTCATGTGACTAAACATAGATAAGAATTATGATTAATTTAAGCATAAGAACTAGTTAGTAATAAGTCTGAGCTACATGCCAAGCATTTATAAGTAATACTAAGCCCTTGAGTCAATTATTTGGGAAACGGCTGCCAGGTATTTGGGAACAGGCAGGTGGGATAGAAACTTCATGCTACATATAAGTGATCACCCAAGAACTGTATCACCCACCGATGTTGGGTGAAATCTGCAGAGATGGAATCAAACCTTCAGTTAAGCTTCCCCCTCCTCTATGCTCTGACCTCCAGTGATCAAACACAGCTGGAACAGAATTACTCACATCTAAGGGTAGGATGCAGGAGGAAACATCTCAATGAAGATCTCCCGACCACCACCACCCCAAAAATACTAACAGGTCACATCTTGTGAAAGCCTTATGTGGGTATTCACAGCTGCTCTGATTTCAAGATGGCAAACTGCCATGCCATGCCTAAAGGATGGTGTTCTACTACATACTTCATGTTTACTAAAATGGCCATAACTCTGAGAAAGAATAATAAGTGTGAGACTCTGAAAGATTTGAAAACCTCATATACTTCAGGTAGCAATGCAAAATGAGGCAGTAACATTGGAAAGCAGTCTGACCCTTTCTTAAAAACATAAACATGCATTATATCCTATGACCCAGAAACCTCACTCCTATGTATGTAACCAAAAATGAAAAGCATCCATGCAAAAATGTGTAAACAAATGCTCAAGGCAGCATTACTCATAATAGAAAAGAGAAGCAAACAAAACATCTATCAGCAGATGAATAACAAATGTATATCCTTTTATCAGTTGTAAAAAGAATAAAATGTTGGTACATAGTTCAACACAGAAACTTTGATATCATCATGCTAAGTAAAATAAGTTAGACTAAAAGACAGCATACATAATGCCATTTATATGAACTATCCATAAGAGGCAAATAAGTGTAGGAATAATGTGGATTGATCTCTAAGGGGGAATCAGGAAAGTCAGTTTAATGGACATATGCTTTCTTTTGGGGACAATATGAATGTTCTAGAATATAGTAGTTATGCAACCTGTGAACAGACTAAAATTATATTTTCAAGGGATGATATGTGAGTTATCTGTTAAAAATTTTAAAAATCAGTTAAGGCTCCTTATCACTTACTGATGAAATGTGTGCTTGATACTAGCCTTTTGCATTCCGACCTCTGAAATTTTTTGTTCCTAAATCTTGCTTTCTAGGGCTAAATTGACACTGAGCTTCATAAATTTGGAGCTGGAGGAGCAACCATTTACATACCAGGCCTTAATTTCTCCTTCAGCAATGAACGAAACAAACTACAGGAGAATTTTGCAAGCTCACCTAATTTCATGGTTAAAAATATGGGTTTTGGTGGTAAATACTCCGGGGACAGAATTCTAGTTTCCATCTCATGTCTGTGTGACTTGGACAAACCCTTCAACTTCTATGTCAATTCAGGAAAATGTCAGCACCACATCCCCAGTACAATCATAAGAATTAAATGGAAAGTTCTTCAGATAGTGCCTGACACACGACAGCCTTTTGATAAATGGATGCCTCAGACAATGGCCTTGATGTAGGCACTTCATCCTTTGTCTTTCACTAGCTATGGCTTCCTGCGATCACCTCTTCTTTCTATCTAAAATGGATGCTTGTTTGCTTTTTCACCTGTGTATACTACAGCTGACTCTTAAGCTTAAAACACAAAGGGGGAAAGTTACTTTGTTGTAGTAGAAATTTTGTTCAAGAAAATATGACTCCACATTCCTAAAATGTTATTTTCTTAGTCTGAATCCCTTTCTTTCCTGACGAACTCTTTGCAATGGAGCCTGGTCTGGCCCAAATGCCCAAAGAAGGGTCCTTTCAACCCAAACAAAGCTGGAAATGATTCTGCCTGACTCTGTCAGGGCCACAGTCTTGGCTTTCTGATGAATTTGGAGGGAAATCTGTGCTAAATGGTGCCTAGCAGCTCTTCTGGCTCTCACTTCAGTACCATTCCTTGCTGCCTCTGCTTCTCTCTGCATAGAGGGCACAGCCAAGCCTCTTTGTGGACCAGCCTTGCTGCTTGCTCTTACTTCCGTGATGACAAGCCCATTTGTGTAGCTCTCATTTGAGCATTCAGTATATCACCCAGCCTCTAAAGCACTGAACCTCTACATTACAGCAAAAGTGTTTGGGGCTCTACTGAGATTCCTTTCAGAAAAGAGTGATCCCTTGCTGTAGTGAAAATGCTTGGAAGCTGACCTAAATAAGATTTGATTTGTGAGTGCCTCCTTGCCTGCAAGCAGGTGAAAATGTGGTTTCTTTTTCTTTTAAAATGTGCTTTGGTACAATATATATAACCCTGACCATATTAGCCATTAATTTTTTTAGATTTATTTTATGTATGTTAGTATTTTGCCCATATGCATGTGTGTGTACCATTTGCATCCCTTGGAAGTGGAGTTACAGATGGTTGTGAGCCATCACATGGGTGCTGAAAACCAAATCTGGGTCTTATGCAAGAGCAGCAAGTGCGCTCAACTGTTGAGCTATCTTTCCAACCCCATGTTAGCCATTTTTAGTAGGAAGTTGAGTGGCACTGAGTACAGTCACACTGTTGTATAGTCATCATCATTGTCCAATCACGAAAGTCCCAATCTCACACTGTCATGTGAAGCACTATCTCCTCCCTCAGACCCTGCTAAATACCTTTCTCCTTTCTGTCTCTATGGATTTTATGACTCATAGAAGTAGAATTTTATGGGTTTTTTTCCCCTGTGGTTGATTTTCTAGATCATAATGCCCTCAAAGGCCATATATTTTGTAGTGTATGTCAGAACTCCATTTATTTTTAAATGTTAAAGAGTATTCAGTCATATGGCTATGCCATATCATGTTTGTGCATTTATTTGTGGGAGGCTTGAGTTGCTTCTATCTTTAGGTAATTCTGAATAATGTAGCTATGAACATTCATCTTGAGGTATTTGTCTGAACACCTGTTTTTCTGTTAGATAGTATATACCTAGGAGTGGAATTGCAGGTCATGTGATGATTCTAAGTTTTTGTGGAGCTATTAAGCTGTTTTTGACAGTACTTCCTAGTATTATTGTGTTTTACTAGACCATTATCTTGTTTATTAGGCCATTCATCAATGTATGTTTGAGCTATTTCTCAAGAGACTCTTTTATATAAGGAGTCCAGTGGTCTGGGAGAGAGGGACAGGCACAGGAAATGAAAGATCAGAAGCAGTGACTCACCCCCCTTCATTTGCCTCTCAGCCTCCTTCTTCAGCTGTCCCCAGCTGGGGGAAAAGGAAACCAGAAAGATACTTAGGGAAGTTGGGGTTTTGCTCTCACTCTCAAGTTAATGAGGCCTTCTATGTGTCTTTCACAGAAGACAGCAGTAATTCCCTCAGGGAGATAAATTCCCTCTTGGAAGATGGCCACTGGGATCTTCTTCATTTTAGGAACAATTCCACCAAATTTCACTCATCAGCCCTTGACCCAGAAAGCTTTGAGGAGAAGGCCTTCCTGCTTCTCAGAAAGTAAGTAACTCATGAGGACAGGGAGGTTTCAGCATGTGTCTTCCTTTGCAGAAGGTTTTCATGATTAGCAAGCTCCTGGGATGGTGCTGAGGCTAAGAGGATGGCAACAATGGCTTCCCAGTGTTAGTGCATATTAAGTACAATTGTAAGCACTGTAAAAATTGTAATGGACTTTTAATGTGACATGCTGGTCAAATCTGAAATAGCTGATTATATCCACTTTTGTTGAAGGGAAACCTCCTCTAAAACTATTTGCCAAGGATCTTGAGTGTGTGAGTGTGTGTGTGTGTGTGTGTGTGTGTGTGTGTGTGTACATACTTGTAGTTATGTGTATGCACATGAGTGTCCTATAGTGAAGGACTAGAAACAAGGAGACAGAACAGTAGCCAGAGAGCATGGAGCCAGACATCAGGATATGTTCTGTGAGTAGGTAGACTAATTAATGCAGTATCATTGCCAGAGACCCTCCTCATAGGGACTGTAGGAGACAAGGTCATGATGGTGAACTAGGTGAAGACTGGCCAGTAAACTGGAAGATCAATGAATAAAGCTGTCATCCTGATGCTCTAACAGATCAGGGACTCTGGAGAGGGACCAGATAGACACAACTGCTTCTGGAGAAGGACCCTGGAAGAGCTAATTTGAGATCATTCTTTGTGGAAAACCAATTTCATTCTTCTTGTATGGCAGATATGACTTGCACAGCAGGACTATAGCCTGTGGTTGGGAGTCCCTCTGGAGATGATAATCGTCTCCCCTACTCCACATCTCACCTCTCTCCTCCCTGCTTCCCACCCAGGCTCTTTTCTGTGAATACTCTCAGAGCAGGAAATGAAATGGCATGAGACAGCAAATCTACAAAGTGGTTTTTTTCCTTTGCCTGTTCTCTGGAGAGTCTGGCAAGGTGAGGTGAGAGGATATGCAATGTTGATTGTTCTCGGAGTCTTTTAAGAAATTTAAGTCTGTTGGAAAATGCTGGGGAGGAGACTCCTGGTTGAATGGTCAAGGCAGGTAAGGGGTCCTGAAAGGGAGAAAACCCCACCCTATTATTCTGAAATGTAAATATAAGCCTTTGCATTAATAAACAAATTGACATGAATAATTTAGTCCAGTGGTGCCTTTTGTTTTGATCCTGAGTGGGAAGATTGCAGCAGCACCTAACAAATGGCCTCCAGTGACTTCCTCTGTGGCCAGGACATGCCCTAGAGTGGTGGGCTCTGCCCCTACTCAAGTCTATGCATTCCCAATTAACACTTTTCAAAATGATATTTAGGATGCTTTTTATCTTTATTCCTAATGAGGTTTCTCCTTCCCTGCTGTCTTGCTACAAAGCTTGATGCTGTCTGAGTGTGTTCATATGGTGCTTGAGTGTGTTATCTGACCTTGATTGGTATTTGGGGAGCTGGTTAAATAGATTACATGGGGGTTACCTTGGCAACTGTCTTCACTGATTTAGCAATGCAGTTCATTCTTGGACAGAGGACTCTTGGCAACTCTGAGATCCCACCACTGTACGTTAATCATTAACACCGAGATTGACATCAGCTCTGCCAGGCATCAGCCAGGAGAGGGACTGTGGACAGGCGGGAAAGAGCCTGCTTCTGAGTCTTGTTAGCTAGCATGAACCCTTAAAGTAAAGCCACTAGAGAAAAGGATGGCAAGAAGCCCTGCTGGGATCTGGCTACCCTTTGCCCATAGTTGTCAAGGCTATGAGAAAGCCCCCAATGCTGGTTCCTTTGGGCTGCATGTAAACTTGTAGAGATGCTACCTACGTCTTCCCTAAGCTGAGAGGGTAGCTATGTGTGCTGAGACTTGGGATCAGTCTGTTCCTGCCCTGGCCCATCAGAATGCACAGAAGCAGAATCAGGATGCAGGATGGAGGATCTGGTCCATTCTTCCCTGAAACTTTGGGCAAGTTGCCCCAACTCCAAGAGACTTGGCTTTCTTTTCAGTTGACCTCATGGGATGTCAGTAGTGCCTCTTTCCTAGCACTAATGTGGCTACATAAAGCACCTGGTCAAGAAAAGTTCCCAGCCAATGCAATGATCTAGCTCTGTGGCTTTACAGAGTAGGTTCCTAGCCACCATGATGAAATAATTGTAGTTTTTTTTCACGGAAAGCCAAAACTTGCCCTATGTCTAAAGAATTGCTAGGTTTCTTTTATGGGTGAGAGTGTGTCACTAGGTAGCTAAATGGCCCAAGCTGCACAGCTGCTGGAGACAGAGCAAGGATTCAAATTCAGACCAGCCTGCTCCCTGTTGGACCTAAAGCTCCTATGTTGGACCTATCCAGAAGCAATCAATCTGCCAGAGATAGCCACTGCCAGGAAACTAAGTGTCCTGAGTTGGTAGATTGAGGCCCAAGGAAAATAACTAGAAAATAACTAGAGAATCAGCCTACTGGGCCTTCTGACCTACCTAACTTAATATCAAGTGAGAAGGAATAACACACAACCAGAGCCTGAACTATTCTGCTCTCTTCAGCATGTTGGCTGTGGGTACTGTGTGGGAAAACAAGAAGGGTCTACCTAGCACACTTCTATGCTCAGATATGACATTTTCAAGTTTGCAAAGCAAGTTCAGGGCCATTTTTTCCTTGACTGACTCAGCAACACAAAAAGGAAAGATAGCAAGGAATTAACTCATCTTCCCATTTGATTACTGAGGTCAAGAGAAGTTTTGTCACTGAAAATGTACTTTCTACACATGCCATTGTGTTGCATTGTGAAGACATTAGCAAAAGTTGCAAACAGCCTTCAAAGAGAAAAAGTATGTAGACAGATGGCTTTTCAAGTCTTGGAATTTACGGATTCCAATCTATACTACTTATACTGAGGGATGAAGTAAAGAGAATGTAGTTAGGAAAGAGCTTTCACTGCTTTTATAAACCTCACATGTCCACTGCTCCCTGTCCATGTGCCATGAGGAGAAAGCATGGGCTGTAGAGTCAAGCAGAGCTGAATTCACACCTGACTTGGCTGTTGTTTCCTCCCTAGGATTGGTTTCCTGGAATAATAGCTACTTTACTGGGTTGTTGTTATAAAGAATAGAGATAATGTATGCAAATTTCTTTTTCCCACAGGTAATGGAATACTCTTGAATATTTTTAAAGCAAAAGTAGCATTGGATCTATGTTTTAAGAGCACAGAAAGAATAGAAGGAGACATGGGAAAGTCTAGCAATAATCTAGGCAAAATGATGACAGTTTGGAACAGGGTAGTATCAGAGGAGCTGGGGAAAGCAGCAGATGGATTCTAGACATGAATAGCGGATTAAAAAGTAACTAGAGGAGGAATGGTTTTCAGCTTTCTGGCTTGGCCTTCTGGGTGACTGGTGGTATGATAGCATCTCGAATTGATATGGGAGCACTCAGGAAGTGGCAAGCCTAAGGAATTTGGAAGAGATACAATCAGTTTTGGACAAGTTGGAGTGGGGAATCCATAAAGCATGCAAGCTTAATTGACTATAATGACCATGACATTGAAAGCTGAGGATAATAATATGGGACAATGAAGGGGTAAAAAATATTTATTAAAACCTTAGGATTGGATCCAACTCCACAGGGCCAAAGGGAGCATCAGAAAGCAACAACAGTGGTTTAAGCCAAAGAAAAATAGTGGTGTTCATAGAATTTCAAAGCTCAGCTCATAAAACACAGAGAATAAATTTCAGAAAGAAAGGCCATGGCAAGAACACTAGTGAAGAATTTATGATAGGGCAGAGATTATGGCCACCTAAATTACTGTTGGAGTAGTGGGTCTAGAAAGTGAGAGATAGAGCCTAGGCTTGGAGAGGCTAGAATGAACAACACTTGGTGACTTAGTGGCTGTTGGAAATAAGGGAAGGAGTCTAAGATGACTCTGGTTTCCCAACTTGCATAGCATGACAGACAAGAAGCTGTATATTAACTTGATGAACACCAGAGAGATAAAGGTCTCAGGGGACCCTGCCTAGTATGAGCGGCCTTCACATCTCTTGAATAGATATGAAGTAACCTGTACGTAATGCTCAGGAAAGAACATAGATGGCAGAATGAAGGACAATCTGCCCATCATCAGTCCTCATGTGGTACTATAAACATATGCCTACCCTATGGTGGGTGCCTCCAGCCTGTGGGTCAGAGGGACAGTCATGTAACACAGAAATTTTTGCCATCTTAAAACTCCAGTCTTCCTGATGAGAAGATAAGGATTTGTTGAGTTTCTGGGAAAGGATTAAGTGAACTGGTGGGTCAGTAAGCAAGAATAATGATATGGAATATAATGTTCTGCTAAGGAGATTGAACATGTGACTTTCAAGTCCATTAGAACCAAAAACACCATTTCTAACTTCCAATAGATCCCCAAGCTTCCATTACTAGGTACCTGAGGATTGCTTCTAGAATACTAACCTCTTGAATATTGAGACACCCAGCAAATGTCACAATGGAGTTGGCCTGTCAAGAAAGTGACATAGTTTACTGACAGCAAATGTGGGTAAGCTTAGAAAAGGACATAAGGAGATGCTAGAAACACCCAGCAAATTGTCAAGAAGAAAGGAAGAAGCACTGTCTTGTTTTCTAAGCCCTTCCCTGCCTACTGGCTTATGACACTCCTGGTTTTTGAAGAAACAGAACAATAATTTTGGTCATTTGACAGTTGGGAAAACAGAGGCTCAGAGGAAGAAATGTGAAGTGTGGGACAATAGAATTGCTAATGGATGAGAAATTATGCCTCGAAGTTCACTGCAGGTTTTGCTTTATCTTTGAGTCAGGCAGCTGTGTGCTTGGGCTAGTCTCCTGTGCTTCTCAAAGATGATTATTTGATTTTAGACAGGTTGATAAAAATGAACAATTGTCAGCATGTTACAGTTTAAAATCATTCCCTATGGTGTGAGTAATTAGGAAATGCTACCAGAACACTACTTGCCCCAGGCCACCTCCTAGAACCATAGGCTATACTCATAATCCAGGGGTCTATGATGTATGGGTTCAGTAACATGTGTAAAAACTGGCCACATCAAAATCAAACATTACAGGGGTCTGGGGGTCAGCACTCTGTCTTCAAAGTGTTTCCCGGACCTGTCCCAGGAACACCCAACTGGATGTGCTGATTTACTGCTAAGATCAATGAAGCAAAGAGGATTCCCACTTCTCCCACTTGTCACACCAAGTCTGAAATTATGAGATAAAGGAAAGTGGGATTCTGACACTGGGTCTCATTTCACTTTCACTATATTGTCTTAGATATTGAATACATATGTCTTAGCCTTTTAATCTGACTTAGATCATTATAAAAAGAGGGGAAACATATTGCACCAAATCCCAAGGATTCAAGGACACAGGAATCCTAAGCTATGAAAGATAGCATTTAAGAAGAAATCAGAACTCCACAAGAAAGGTATGTTATTTGTTGGATATGAGCTCATTTCTCATGGAAAAACAAAATGAACTGAGGAATTTCAGCCTAGTGGAGTGCAAAGAGTTACAGAGAAGATCATCTCTGCTGTTCATCCTTAAATAAATAGCTGCTGTTCGTGTTTGTTAAAATGTAAAATATCCAGATCTAAATGTCAGAGAATTCTAGGAAAAATTGCAAAACCATTACTTCATAAACATGTAATTGTGCTATTACTGCTAAATGTGATGACATTCTATAAATATCACAGTTCAGGCCTCATGGTCTATAAATAGACCCAGTTAATCACTGGAAATATATTTTATTTCTTGAATACTAATGGAGTAATTACAGCATCCCCATTTTCTGTTGCCAGAGTCCATTCTCCATTTTCTTGGTATCTTTTCCTCCTCAGGGACCCACCATGGGACATAAATCCCCTTCAATAAGTATGAAGACAAGGGCAATAGTAAGGACATTGGTTTCATTTTTCACAGCCCAGCCTAGAACCCTGGGAAATGTTCAAATTGTACTGCTGAGGGATGCACTCAACACTAGCATGGACAGATATCTATACATCTTACTGTATTGAGAGTTATAGCCTCAGTAGAGATATGGGGGCAGCTGCTGTGGGGTGTCATTCTATATGCTGCCAATATGTGTTGCTCTAATTGTTTGAGAAATAAAATGCTGATTGGCCTGTAGCCAGGTAGGAAGTATAGGCAGGGCAAGCAGATAAGGAGAATTCTGGGAAGAAGGGCTGAGTCAGGAGTCACCAGCCAGACACAAAGGAAGCAAGATGACAAGGCAGAACTGAGAAAAGGTACCAAGCCACATGGCTAAACATAAGTAAGAATTATGGGTTAATTTAAGTGTAAGAGCTAGTCAGTAATAAGCCTGAGATAATGGCCAAGCAGTTATAATTAATATATGCCTGTGTGTGCATACTGGGGGGATGTGAGTGGGAGAGATTTGTCCCAACTGCAGGCCAGGTGGGAAACAAGCAATCTTATGACTACATTTGCTGTACCAACATGGGGCTCTCGAATTTCCATAAGGCCTGAAAGAGTTAAAGGGGGCTTCTAAACACACAATAACAGCCAAAAACAGCTTTCTACTTCATGTCTCCTACAGGTTGAGATATAGAGACACCAAAGTACAGAGACACCATGAAGTGGAGACTTGAGCTATAGTATGGCAGGTTCACAGCATATGGGCTTGAGTGCAGCATGGCGGATTCCTGCCACTGTACACAGTGGTGTCTGCAAGCCGTGTGGCTTGGTGCATGGTAGATATGGCTTTTGCTAATACAGACCAAAAAAAAAAAAAAGGAAAGGAAAAAAAGGTTTTTGGGCTATACACTGCTGGATGGAAGCATAGACCCACTGCTTCACAGATTCAGTGATGAGAATGGTTCCCCCAGAGTTGGTGGTAAACATAGTTCTGCCATGCTGGAAAACTGAGGTGGGCAGAGTCAGCAGCCAAAGCTGCTATTTCAGTCCTAGTCATGCTTCAGATTCAGAGAAAATAAACCTCTAAACAGTTTACAATGTATGTAAAAATGTACATAGGCTTGGAAGAGAGAGAAAAAAGAAATATAGACAGTTATATAAAGAAATAGGTATTTAAAAAAATAAAGTCTTTAAAGAGACAGTAAAAATAATATAAAAGTTAAGCCACATAAAGATCAAAATCACACAGAGTCTAGATTATATTGTCTTCAGGGATTTTGTTTTTGTTTTTTCCAACCACCAATGGTACTTTATTCTGGAAATTTCTGTGTATTACATAGGTATTAACATCGTTCCTCTCAGTCCCACACCCCCCTGCACAACCAGAAAGATTAAAAAAAAAAGATGTCATGTATAAAAACCTCTTACCTACTCTCTCTAAAGCCCTGAAAAGTGTCACTGTGTGTGAGCAAGGCGGCTCTTGAAGGACTGGCCTTGTGCTCAGGACTGCCAGTCCTTCCCAGGGGGCAAATGGTCAGCGCTCCTGCTTCCTTTTCTGAGATCCATTTCTCAATCATTACATATTAGCATTCCCCACTTGATACCTCCTTAGCAACTTGATTGTTGGATGCATTTTTCATTTGGCAAAAATTCAATATGGCTTTGCGTGGGATGTTTAGTGTCAGAAGCGGCGGTGTTGTTGATGCTCAGGTTCTGCGGGAAAATAGAGAGCTGTGTAGGAGGCTGAAAGGGGCTGTGCAGTTAACGCCTCATCAACACTGCCTGCTTTTCAAGTCTTTGACTGTTGGCCAGAATACAAATGCCCCCAAAGACGACCCCTCTGCTTCCTTTTGTTCCGAGGTTGTTAGAGTAGGTATGCATGACACTGATGCAAGGAACACTATGGCATCAGAAGATGACTCCCTAGGACCATCTTAGAAGACCTGGGTGTGCCCGAGATAGCATCTCATCTACCCAGAAGGGTATGCCTTAAGGATCTTCACATCATGCATGGGACGGTCTTGGGAATTTGTCTCCACAATGCCCACTCGACTCACCATCCCTATACCCTGGCATACTCGGCCAAAGATGGTGTGTTTGCCGGCCAGCCACTGGGTGGGAGCAAAGGTCACAAAGAACTGGCTGCCACTGGTGTCTGGTCCTGCATTGGCCATTGCAAGAATCCCAGCCCCAGTGAACTTCAAGTCTGGATGAAATTCATCTTCAAATTGTTTGCCATAGATAGATGTGCCACCTGGACCTGTCCCTGTCGGGTCACCGCCCTGGATTATGAAGTCCTTGATGATCCTGTGGAATTTGGTGCCTTGTAGTAGCCCCGCCAAGCCAGCTCTGCAAAGTTCTTGCAGGTCTTCGGAGCATGTTTCCAGTACAGCTCTAACACAATGACCCCCATGCTAGTGTCCAGGTAGACGTTGGGCAGCTGCCAGGTGTCAGGGGGAATCGCCGCCATGCTGAGTGAAAGTATCCTCTAGCAATTGCTATTTCCGGAGGAGTTCACCAGGGACCCGCCTGGGTTGGCATACTTCCGGTTCCTGCCGATCAGCGGGTTTTGGTGATAGGGTTTAGGGAGCTGGGGAAAGGAAGATGAAGGATCTTTTTCGAGGCTAGGGAGGGGGTTGCAAGACAAGATCCCCAGGGCAGAGGACGTGGACTTGTCTTCAGGGTTTTTAACAGCAGAAAGACATTTGATTGTAAAGGCTGCTCAGTTAAATCAATATGTATATTTTAAAGGTATCTTGACTTCAAATTTTATGTCTAAAGATATGTTGCTTTGGAAAGGACGCTCTGTTTTTGTTTCCACTGGAAGCAAGAGACTATGGATTTGTTCTAGGTTAAGATGGATCAGATTTGATCAAGCCAGACCTTCTGAACCTTAATAGATGGTACCTATCAACAAAGGTCTTCCCAGGACTTGACCATTATCTCAAATTTTCTCAGGATCCCCATAAGATTACCAGTGCCCCCATCAGCAGGAAGTAGTATGAGAAGCTACACCCAAATTCCCAAAATATTATTTATGAATATTTATTTTTATTTAAAGCAGGTTGATTATAAATGCAATCTCTTTCTAAAGAAGAAAAGGGGATAATATAGATATGATAGGATGAAAGGATAGATTATTGAATCTATTTTTAAAGAGCAACAACTTGTTTAAAATGTTTTACATTGCTATAGATTTTAGTTTATTACAAATTAAAAGTTAATTTTGTTATACTGTATGTATATTTCTACACTTGTTTAAGGTATTATGTTTGTGAAGCACATTTAAATTGTAATAGATAATTAAGAAATACAGGTTAAAATCAAACTTATAATCATATTAATTGTTTTTAGGTATACAAAGATATATTTCAGATAGGTAATCTTCAAACACTTCAAAGACCAACATAATATGACATTTAAAATGTTTTAAAACTTAGACTTTCTGGACAGTGAAACACATCTGCTCCTGGCAGCACCAATTTACTTCAAGGAGTTTATCTTATTCTTGGCAAAAAATGGCCTTTTGGACAAGGAACTGTTTTTGCCTAGACTGCTTGACAAAATGTTGTATTGACTGGACATGCAGGACCCATAGGAAGGTGACCACTGAACTTTGCAAGGTGAGATGGTCCTTCAGGTTCCTGCTTCACAGAGGAGACAGCCAGCCATTCTACAGGACACAGGAAAAAGTGACTGAGAGGCTAGACCTATAGCCTGAAAATGGATGCCCCAGCATTGCAGAAGAACTTTGGGTGACTGTCCAGCTATCTTTGTCATTCTAGATTTTTGGAAGTTGCTTACAGGGCACTTCCTGTTTATTTAGGTAATATTACATTCTTCTGGGGTCTTTGATGGAGTTCAAGACTAGATACTTAAAATTTCCTTAGTCATGATAAAAGATAGATTAGATGTGAAACTTTAGACTCACAAATATAGGAGATATAGAAAATACAAATACAAATAGACTAGATATTCTAACTGTAATTCTTTCTTGATAATTGTTCAATTATATGTAATTTTACTATGTTAAAGTTAAAACCTTCCTTTTTGATTAGACAGAAAAGGGGAAGTGCTGTGGGATATCATTCTGTATGCTGTGAATATGTGTTGCTCTGATTGGTTGATAAATAAAATTCTGATTAGCCAGTAGCCAGACAGGAAGCATAGGTGGGGCAAGCAGACAAAATGAATGCTGGGAAGAGGAAGAGCAGAGTCAGGAGTCACCAGCCAGATACAGAGGAAACAAGATGACAAGGCAGAACTGAGAAAAGGTTCCAAGCCATGTGAGTAAATATAGATAAGAATTATGGGTTAATTTAAGTGTAAGAGCTAGTCAGTAATAAGCCTAAGCTAATGGCCAAGCAGTTATAATTAATATAAGCCTTTGTGTGCTTACTTGGGGGACATAAGTGAGAGAGATTTGTCCTGACAGCAGGCCAGGTGGGACACAAGAAATTGTCTTACTACAGGCAGCTCATTAAATTAGAATGAGATGTAGCAGACTCCAAAACAATAGCAAGATGGCCTTCTCCTAAGTCCCAAGCCAAACTGGAAGGCTTCATCACAGGGTGAATCTGAAGTGACTTAAGTTGTAGCCCTTAAATCTGTTGTTTTCTTTACCAGAATCCCCTGGTTGTAACTGGTGGCTATACATGTTCACTAGACCATAGACTTGGCTGCTATGTAGCCTAATCATGTGTCTCCATTTACATAAAAAACTTATTGGATGGCTTGTTACAAAGTACAATGCGTTCTTTTTACCCCTATACAGAATGAAGCCTTCTGTGTGGCATCAAAAATTCTGTGGTCAAGAACACATCATTAGCTACTTTGATTTTTTTTCTGGGCTTCAGTTTCCCCATTTATAAAATTGAAAAGCAGTAGGGCTATTATAATTGCGGTAGTTAAGCCAGGAGATACTCATTTCAATTCTGAAATTTCCTTGGGCCATGACCTTGGCAAGTCTCTTCCCTCCTCTTGAGCTAGTGAAAGGAAGATATAAAATCTCAGCCCTTTGACTAATGTCATAGGTTGGAACAAGGGCTCAATCAGGCCATCGTGTCTTCTAGATAGCTCCGTGAAATCCTTCTCTGAGTAACTGTGCTATTAGACTTGGGATTTTACCAAGGTAGTACTTTGTAATCCAGTTATACAACTGGGCTGTGAACACAGCTCTAGTTACTGAAATTCCAGTGTATATGAAGGATTGGTGGGAAAGTGGGCACTGTCCTAAGTTAATAAAATAGGCACACAAGAAAAATAATTTAGGGTAATGGGAAGAAAAATCCTCATAATTAACAGGAAAAAAAAACATTTGGGTACTAAACAGAATTATTAAGGAGTTTAGTGGTAGTCAGAGCTAAACCAAAACTAAATGCATGAGATCCTATATGAGTTTTTCTAAGATCAGCTTCTAAGCAAGTTGAATTCCATGGGTGAAGTTCTGCCAGGAGTTGTACTGGTGAACTCCCTGGGCTTTTCAAAAACCAATCCAATTGATGAGAGAGAGGAGGGAGTCTATGAGCAAGGGACATCGAGATCATGATGAGAAAACATACAGAGACAGCCAGCCAAACTAGTGGAAACGTATGAACTGTGGACCAATAGCTGTAGAGCCCCTATGGGACTGGACTAGGCCCTCTGCATAGGCAAGACAGTTGTTTAGGTTGAACTGTTTAGCCCCCGCCCCCCCCCCAGGCAGTGGGATTGGGATCTGTCTCTGGTGCATGGGCAGGCTTTTTTGGAGTCCACTGCCTATGGTTGCTGTGGGATGGTCTGTATGTCAAATGTGTTGCTCTGATTGGTCAATAAATAAAACACCAATTGGCCAGTAGCCAGGCAGGAAGTATAGGTGGGACTAACAGAGAGGAGAACTGAGAGAACAGGAAGGCAGAGGGAGTCACTGCCAGCCGCCGCCATGACAAGCAGCATGTGAAGATGCCAGTAAGCCACGAGCCACGTGGCAAGGTATAGATTTATAGAAATGGGTTAATATAAGATGTAAGAACTAGATAGCTAGAAGCCTGAGATGCCATGTGACAGCTCCTTGGGAAGTATTCTTTTCCAAACAGTTTAAATAATATAAGCGTCTGTGTGTTTATTTTATAAGTGGGCTGTCGGACTGCAGGGACTTGGTGGGACCCGGAGAGAAAACTCTCCAGCTACATATGGTGGGACACCTTGTGCAGCCTTGGTGTGGGGGGAGGGGCTTGGACCTGCCTCAACTGAATGTACCAGGCTCTGCTGACTCCCCATGGGAGACCTTGCCTTTGAGGAGGTGGGAATGGGCGGTGAGTTGGGGAAGAAGGCTGGGGGGTAGGAGGAGGGAGGAGAGGGGAAACTGTGGTTGGTATGTAAAATAAATAGAAAATTTCTTAATAATAAAAAAGCCCAATTTTCTTATATGTTTTAGGTGGGGAGAAAGAGCTATAAAGGGAGCAGTGCATCCCATAGCACACAGGTGGAGGTCAGAGAACAACTTGGGTGAGACAGTTCTCTTCCTCCACCATCACATGGGTTCCAAAGATCAAATTCAGGTAATTAGGCTTGTATGACAAACATCTATACCCACTGAGTCATCTTGCTCATCCTTCACCAGTTTTTTTGGCTCAGGGTTAAATGTGCTAGGATATAGATGCCTTTGTATGGTGCCTCAAATTATTAATTATTTCCCCTTCAACAAATCTGCCTCTTTGTCTTTAGGTAGGTAACTAAGAACAATTTGTTTCAGTGGTTGGAACTGGTGTCCACCCAGTGATATGCCACCTCAAGGAACAACACAAAACTAAGTTCTACAAGCTGAGTGAAGTAGAGGACATCCTGTCAGGTCTCTTGTATTCAGGGGACTTATATTCAGGAGGAAAAGAAGACTTCCCAAGGAGCTGTCACATGGCATCTCAGACACAACAGCCTTCCAGGGGAAAAGATTAGAATCTCACTGCCTAAGCACACCAAATCTTTAGGATAAGGAAAGGCTGTCTAAAGCATTCTACTCAAACATAAGGGACCAAAGACTTGTCTACCCCCAAATGGCCAACAATTGGATGTCCACATGACTTCAGTTATAGTGCATCTGGAATTGGCTCTATCTTGCAGGTCGGGATAGCAGGCCTCATACATGGAAAATATGCAGAGACCAGTGAGTCCTGAATTCAGTGGTCTGAATTCTATGTGTATTCATGAGTTACTAAGTACGTTGGGGCTGGAGAAGCAATGTGAGCACCAAATCCCTTGATGATATAAGCCTTTAATAGGCTCTACTCCTGTGCCACTCATTGCCCATACAGAAACATAGTTGGAGATTTATTCAATAGAGTAGTTCTGAGTGTCTACTCCATCTCTGACAGAAGGCCCAGGCACAAATGAAGCTGGTTCCTGGCATCAGAGTTCACAGTTGAATAAAGAGGATAACCATGGAAAATATAGTTCTAAGTGTATAATGGAAAACATGGGAATAGCTTTTTCAGAACAAAGTCTTACTATGTAGCCCTGGCTGACCTGGAACTTGCTTTGTAGACCAGGCTGGCCTTAATTAGCAGAGATCTATCTGCCTCTGCCTCCTGAGTTCTAAAAGTAAAGGTATGTGACACCATGCCTGACCATAATTTTCTTTTATTTAGAGCCCAATGACTATAGGAGCATGGTAGGCAGTTGGCAGGACATGAAGACTGAGAGACTTTGGGGTCTTTCTAAACACACCATGCTACTCATATTTTATCTTGAGGACAATGGTAAGTCCTGGGAGAGTTTGGATAAGAGAAATGGCATGCTCAGGACCATATGCTTGGCACACTTGGGCTGCAATGTGTAATGCAAAAATTCCAGAGAAAGAAGTTGTGGGTCTGGAGAAATGTAGCAAGTAATGTGGCTACCTATTAGTTGAGTGACTAGACAAGCAGTGGGCAGCACTGTCCATACATGAATGAACATACTTTGCTGAATGCTGAAAGAGCAACCATAAATAGTCAAGAGACTTCTGTGTTCCATGGGCACAGCACTTTCAGTGTCCCCAAATATGTTATACCATGCTCCTTCCTCCTTACCAAAACCTGATCTCTCAGTCAGACAAAGTTCAAAACTTATTAAGGACCCTGCTAAGTCATACAGATTATCAGGAGAATGGAGGGAGATACGGGAAGCCATGGTTCACTTACAGGTATTCAGATTCTACAACCAGACGTTTACTCCATATGCCTTGTCACTGAGTATCAGAGCCCTCCTTTTCAGGCAAGCCTGTGTGAGGAACTAGCAGTTAGACAATAAGTAACTCTTAAAAGCAAGTAACAAGATGCTCCTAATACTGCCATTGGCCTGCCTCCTTTGTCTTGGGATTCCATTCTGCCTTCCTCCACCAGTCTGCCCATCTGCTGCAGGTATGAGCCTGTTTGCTTTCATCCACCTTGATTCACTTTTCCCTTAGAAAATATAAGTGTCCCCAGAAGCCCAGCTGGCTCTTTGTTATCTTTGTTTAGAAATTAGTTTTAATAATAAAAACCAGTCAGCAGATTAAAAAGTCCATATCAGATCTGCTAAAATCTCCTTCCAGATTTCATTTCTGCTCCTTCAAGAAAATTCTGGGTTTTTTGTTTTGTTTTTGTTTTTGTTTTTTTTTGTTTTTTGTTTTTTGTTTTTACAATGATGGATTTTCTTCTTGTTTGGTTCTGGGGGAAGATGATACTTCCTAAGGCACAGTCTGGTAAGGCTCTAACCTGGGAGATGGTGAAAGGCAAGTATATAAGACTATTCACCATACCTTCTAGGTCTGAAGTTACAGAGACATCAACTATAAATCCTTCTAGCCCTTGCTTCCATTCTCAGTTTGCTCTGCTTCTTAGATAAGTGGTCCCTAACAGTAGCCCCTTCTCTGGAATTGGTACTCAGCCCAACAGGCATGGCACAAAATTTCAATTACTTTGCCTTGGGAATCTGAAAAGCAACCTAGACTTAGATTGACTATACTGCCCAGGTATAGAAAACTGTGTATGGATACTCATAGTGCATGGTGTTGGTTAAGCCACTGATCAAATCCACTCAATGGGCTCAAAGCACATACTACAGTGTACTATCAGTTGGACATGCCCAATTCTATTTTCTGGGGGTGAAAGTAGAACAAGGCATCACCTGTCACAGTTGCTTTTCTCATCAATTACTGTCTTTACTCACTGACCCAGAAAAGTAAGGGACTATGAGTAGGAAGGAATATAATCCCACAGTGATTTGAAGCTTGTGGTTCTCTAAGAAGACTCAGTACAAGAGTTCAAAGATTAGCTGAGACAGGGGACAAGTACAGTGTCAAGCTGTGATTCAGACTCAAATCTGTCTTGTATCTAAGCCTGGACTTGTTCAGCTACACCACACTACTAGGTACTAGGGAACACAGGTAGCTGCCAGGGTCTGTTTGCTAACTGGGCTAGCCTTCTAAAATTCAGAAATAAGGATATATCCTGCTTCTGAAGAATATCAAGGAAATGCAGATGATGTCCTTTTGCAGACCAAATAGAGTAATTCCTCAAGAGACCAACAAGACCAACAAATGGAAGGCATCAAACTGCTCAGAGGGCAATGAGCAGGTTGAGTAGGGAGATAACTTGAAGTTGTAAGCTGGATAAATATATAGTGCCAATACAAATAAGCTGTCTGTTCTAATTAGTCCAAAGGGATTCTTCTTAGGATGCCTGGAAGGCATAAGAGCAAGAGTATGGAAACATTGAGGGCAGGTGAGATGAGGTGGGCAATAGCCATTAAACATATACCTGGAACTCCCAATACAAGTTTTAGACCCAGACAGGAGGTCCTAACTAACACAGGAACTGGGCTGTTCCCAACCTTGGACAGACAAGCTTCTTTTTACAATGGGTAACAATCAATGCAGAAAAACACAATTGGTCAACATTCTGAGAATAAAACAAACAAACAAGAAAAACCTGAGTTCTCAGCCATAAAAGTCCCCACCCCACACACGCATGCACACACTAAGACTCAAGGAATGTTGTAGAGAGAATATAAGAGAAGGAGAGGAATTGTATGAAATGCTGTCTTTTAGATGTGACATGGCTACCACACTCACAAACTCACAGCAGCTGTGCTGACCTGCAAAAGGTCAAGGTAGTTTAAATTTGAACATGGATGGTGAGGTCCCATCATTTACTGGGGGGATTATTGGCAGTTGATAGCTTCTAGAGGAAGGAGACTCATTCTTTTTTGAAGGTGTGACAATTGGTAGGTTTCCCATACTACAGTGAATGGCCCCAAATACATGCACATATTGGCAAGACTTACTAGACCTAGTGTGTTATCAAAATAAGAAAATTCATGAATCTGGAGGGTGACATGTTGGGGGAGATACAAAAGGAGTTGGAGGACACAAATGGGGCAGATAGGATAATGTTTCATTGCAAACATTTATGAAAGTCTCAATAACAAAAATAAGAAAAAAAAAGCCTCAATAACAAAAATAAGAAAAAAGTCACCAAAAGGTCTTTAATTGTAAAAATGTAGAAAGAGAAATGTACCACAGTTTCTAATGGGTGAACACATGAATCAAGAGTCAGAAGCTCAGATAACTCTAGTCTAGTTACTTCATACGGAGTAGAACTGAGAAGTAGAGCACAAACCATAAAACCCCTGCCCAGAAAGCCTGTAGAGAAGAGTTAGCTTGTTTAGAAATATGTCTGGCACAGGAATACGTGCTGCCAGGTTGGGGGACAATGACCAACTAGCTGCTCAATGAATCAGTTTTAAGCCCCTGCTGCATATACTTCCTTGGGATGTAAAGGAATATATGTTTCTAACCAGATGGGGAGAGAGAGAGAGAGAGAGAGAGAGAGAGAGAGAGAG
>CABHPQ010110218.1:30568-63529 GCA_902168405.1 Peromyscus aztecus
TGAGAGAGAGAGAGAGAGAGAGAGAGAGAGAGAGAGAGAGAGAAAATTTGGGGCAGAGGGGAGGGCAATTCACTCCAACTGGATTGATTAGAAGTCTTGGCTTAGATAGAGACTCTGAAATCTTTGGAGTCCCCTTCTTACTAGAACTTGGTGGAACAGCATGAAATATATTGAACAGGGCTTATTTTAGGTAATATTGGGTTATGTAATTTGCGTACCACTCCTGTCCCCAAACTGATTTTTTAGTCTTCTCACTAACTCCTTTTTCTAAATTGCAGCTTCCCCAAGGCTTAAGTCTTCACTTTTGTTAATCTAAAATGATTGAACTTCATGTGATAATGCACATCTCTAATCATAACACTGAACAGGCTGAGGCTCAGCTGGAGTACATGGTATGAGCCTGTCACAAAAAGATTTTTTTAAATACCTGATGTGGGAGCAGGAGAGATATCTCAGTTGGTAATTGTAGCTGGAGTTTTCTCCAGTCCTGCCCAGGCCCGCAGCCACTCAGGCCCAAGTAAATACACAGAGACTTATATTACTTATAAACTGTATGGCCATGGCAGGCTTCTTCTTATCTAGTTCTTATATCTTAAATTAACTCATTTCTATTAATGTATAAGTTGTCACATGTCTTGTGGCTTACCAGTACTTTACATCTTGCTTCTCATGGTGGCAGCAGCTGGCAGCATCTCCTGACTCAGCCTTCCACTTCCCAGAATCCTCCTCTCTGATTATCCTGCCTATACTATACTTCCTGCCTGGCTACTGGCCAATCAGTGTTTTATTTATCAATCAATCAATCAGAGCAACACATTCACAGCATACAGAAAGACATCCCTAGCAGGTAATAGTATTTTTCTCACAAGCATGAGGACCTGAGTTTGAACCTCAGAACTCATGTAATTGGGTATGGCCTCATGCACCTGTAACCTCAGTGATGTGAGAGTTGGAGACAGGAAGACCACTGGGGCTTGCTGGATGTCAGGCTAACAGGAGAGAAGGGAGAACATGAGTTCCAGGTACAGAGAGAGATCCTAACTCAATGGAATAAAATGGGGAGTGATACTGGAGGACACTCAATGCCCTCCTCAGGCATCTCCACACATGTTTTTATGCATACATATGTATAAACCACACTCACAGATATACATAAATATACAATAATAATTGAGGCTTTAATATAATATGTTCAGAGACTAAAATCCTGAGGTTAAATAATGTTGTTCTTCCAGAAGCCATAGGCAAGAAGAGAGGCATGCAGCTGTCCTCAATACATGCAGACCATACATCTAATCAGTATGCATTGTTCATGTTCACTCAGTCCTGACTTCTGTGTCTGTCAATCAAGAGCATCTGTAATTTGATCTTAGCTTTTCCACCTACACCTCTCTCCAACTTTCCATTTTTCTTGAGATCTCTGAGCTCTTTCCAGATTCTCTAACTTAACTTACTATCCAGGTAAGTTATTTTCGCCTCTTTCTCTTCTTATGTGAATCCCACTAACCTTCAAGGCCTTTTGCAATGCCAACCCTTCCTCAGTTTGCTTGTTCTTAGATCAAAGGACCCTTTCATCATTGGGGTTAATGCCATGGCTCAAGAGACAGATATTTCTGGGTTGACCTTAATTTCTGAAATTATCTATCAAACCATGTATTTGTTTCTTTTGTCACTGCTGTAGCAAAATTCATGGCATATGCTACTTAAGGAAGGAAGGACTTAGTTTTACCCATAGTGTAAGAAAGGATAGTCTCTCATAATGGAGGTGTGTTATGAGAGAGTCACATTGTGTCTAAGTCAGGAAGAAAAGAGAAATGAACACAGGTACTCAGTTTGTTTTCTCCACCTACCTTTTTATTCATTCTCAGGCCCCATCACATGGGATGGTACAATCTATATTAATAGTGGGAATTCCCTCCTCAGTTAATATTTACTATAAATATCCTCACATACATCCTTGAGGTGTGTTTCCTAGTTGATTCCAAACCCAGTCAAGTTACCATCACAACTAGAGATACTTGATACTTGTAGTTGTTTTACACTACTGTTGTGTGGCTTGAATGAGATGAAATGTAAGAAGCATTGAGAAGCCAGAGTTCCTGGCATGGATTTGCAGCCCTTATTATTGTTGCTTTCAGGCAAGGCCATGGTGGAACAGGACCTTCTGTGGCAATTACCAACAATCAAAACCACAACAGAACTCCAAAAAGTGGAAAGAATTGTCTAGGGACATTGTCATTGATTTTGTTGATTTTTCCTGTGGTCCCTCATATTTATTAGTTAGATTTCTATTGCTATGATGAGCACCATAGCCAAAAAATGTGGAGAAGAAAAGTTTTATTTCATTTTAGAATTCTCAGGTCACACTCCATCACTGAAGAAGTTGGGGCAGGAACCTAGAGGCAAGAACTAAAGCAGAAAACATGGAGGGGTGCTGCTTACTGGCTTATTCCTGATGGCCTGCTCAGCCTGATTTGTTGCAGAACTCAGATAAACCTGCCCAGGTGTGGCAGTACCCACAGTGGTAGTTAATTAATCAAGAAAATACCCCACAGGCCAATCTGATGGAGGCGTTTTCTCACTTGAGCTTCTCTCTTCCAAGATGTCTAGGCTTGTGTCAAGTTGACAAAAACCAACCAGCACAAGGGGAGGGATAAAGAACACCAAGGTTTTTTCATATTTACTTAATATGTATATTATATATAATAATATATATTATGTAAGTATATTTGTGTACATATATAAATAATTTGAATGAAGTTACAACACTTAGGGTGATAATGTTAACCTCAAAATGCCATAGACAATCTAACAAAACACCCAGCACCAGGGATGGGAAGCTTCCCTTTGAGTTGTTAATTGGGGAAGTCCAAGAGACTCCCAAAATGATACAGGCCATTATCCTTGCCCTTGGTTTCTTCCCAGGACTTAAAGGTAAGACCCTATTGCTGAAGATGCCACACACTCTGGACATAGGACTTGAAGGAATTGAGCAGAAAATTACCTGGGAGCCTCCTCCCTTAAGACTAGCTCTTACACAACCCAAGGTATTTCCACATCAATCACTGTTAAGAAAATGCCTTACAACCAGTTCTTTTGGAGACATTTTCAGGCTGAGCAAGCCACAGGGAGCAAGCCAACAAGCAGCACCCCTCCAAGCCTCTGCATCAGCTCCTGCCTTCAAGTTACTGACCAATTTAGGTTTCTGTCCTGACTTCCTTCAATGATGAACAGCAATATGGAAGTGTAGACCAAATCTTCCACCCCATTAAAAAAAAGACTAGCTTTTATATTATTGAAAGTTGCTGTACAAGCTGTCAAGGAAGAAAAGCAATCAATAGTACTACCTGGCTGTAAAGCCCATGAACCATGGTAAATTATCTCCATGGTTGCAATAGTGGCACTTATATTTTGGGAGTAACCAACAGCTATCTAGTTGGAATTAAGGTTTGCTCAGCAGTAGTGAAATCATGCCTGGTATTGTAAACCTAGCCAACTATCAGTAGTTAGTGAGATCATTGATCTTAGAGGAGAACCTACTAATGCCACTTTCCTAAATCAGTATAATTTGCAATTGCATTCCAAATACCTATCACTATATCCACAGAAATACACAGCTGTCAAAATGCATAGAAAAACTGATTGTTGGTTGCCTACCCCAAATGATACATCTATAGCGCAACTCCTATTCCTAAGGCTGAGGGAATATGAAAGAGGAGGATGTGGAAAGAGAACTAGGAATTCAGCAGTGAGGTGTACTTCTAGATAGGATAGGAATGCTGCACCCATGAAATCTTAATATGGTTGCTCAAACAAGTCCTGCATGACACCAGTTGATATCCCAATGTTCATGGGAGAAATCTCACAAGGTCCTACCCCTAGATGAAGAGCTACAAGCAGTTAATGACTGTGAGAGTAGGAGATTCATTCTTCTCTAGAGAAAAACTGCCTGATAAATTATCCAATCCCAAATGGTCAGCCCCAAATACATATACATATGAGCAATACTAAATAGACTCAGCAGGTTTATTTTTTTAAGAAAATTTTTTATTCATTTTATATACCTATCACAGATCCCCTGTTTCCCTCCTCCTACCCCTTCAACCTCCCCCCAAGCCCCCATTTCCTTCTACAAGAAGGTAAGGCCTCACATGGGGAGTCAGCAGAGCCTGGTACATTCAGTAGAGGAAGGTCCAAGCCCCTCCCCCTGCCTCAAGGCTGTGCGAGGTGTCCCATCATAGGTAGTGGGCTACAAAAAGCTTGCTCATGCACCAGGGATGTATTCTCATCTTACTGCAGGGGGCCTCTTAAGCAGATCAAGTTACACAACTGTCTTGATATGCAGAGGGCCTACTCCAGGCCTGTGGAGGTTCCACAGGTGTTGGTCTAAATTTCATGAGTTCCCACTAGTTTGGTTTGGTTGTCTCTGTAGGTTTCCCCATCATGGTCTTGATGCCCCTTGCTCATAGAATCCCTCTTTTCTCTCTTTGCCTGGACTTCTGGAGCTCGGCCTGGTGTTTGACTGTGAATCTCTATATCTGCTTCCATCATTTACTGAAGAAAGGCTCTATGATGACAGTTAGGTACTCACCAATCTGATTACTGGGGTAAGCCAATTCAGACACTCTCTCTACTATTTTTAGTAGTCTAAGCTGGGGTCATCCTTGTGGATTCCTGGGAACTTTCCTAGCCCCCAGTTTCTCCCTATCCCCATGATGTCTCCCTCTATCATGATATCTCTTTCATTGCTCTCCCACTCCATCCCTGTTCCAGCTCGACTATCCCAATCTCTTATGTTCTCATCCCCCATCACCTATCCTCCATTACCCCCCTCGTGCCCAGTTTATTCATAGAGATCTCATCTATTTCCCCTTCACAGGGCGATCCATGTATCCCTCCTTGTTAGCTAGCTTCTCTGGAGCTATGGGTTGTAAAATGGTTATCCTTTTCTTTACATCTAGTATCCACTTATGAATGAGTACATACCATGTTTGTCCTTCATATATACATATATGTATGCATGTATATGTGTATATGGGTGTGTATTTAACAATAACAAAGAAGTGGTCATGAAGTTTAAGTGGAGTAGAGGGGACATAGGCTATTGGAGGGTGGACAATGTGGGGTGAAATTCATGTATGAAATTCTAAATAAAATAAATGTTAAAAAAGCAGGATCTTCTTAATTTTTGTTTGCCTGCATTGGCATTTGAAAGTAGTAGCCTTGCTGCATCCCTGCTGTGGTTAGGTGTCTTAGTGTTTCTCTTTGGGAGAGGGGGATTACATTTGTTTAAAAAAAAAAAAAAACTTGGTATATCTTTTTCTATCTTTGATCACTGAAGAGCTCAGCAAACTTGCTGTATAATTGTATTCTAATTGTATGTCTTCCTTTGTGAATTGTGTCTTCCAGTTCTTTTTCTATTTGTCTTTTGTGACTAATGTTTACTGATTTCTAAGTGGTAAAATGAGTTAATAAATTTTTGTTTTTATAAAGAGGAGAAAATACTATGAAAATTGACCTAACAGAGCAAAAGCATCTCTAAAAATATTACCCTCCTTACTCCAGGCAAATAAAGAAAAACCTTGCTTTCTTCCTAACACCTTACAGTATTAGGAAGCTTAGAGGGAACACAACCGTGAAGTGACATGCTTGCTGGCACCCTATTGTCTCTGACAAGGTAGTGCTGGCATGGGTCAGTGGGATGATGAACTTCCCCTCCACCCATGTGTAGATGAATTTCTAAACAGTCTTATTAAATAAGAAACACAGAGCCAAATTCAGGGGTAACAGCCGGAGAGATCAGAGAATTAGCGAATAGCCATGACTAGTTAGCTTACCACTACGTAGTCGGTTGCCCAGAGAGAGCTTCTTCCTGCCTAAACTGTGCTTTTATTGCCGACCTGTTCTGCCTTCTCATTGGCTCTAAGCCCAGCCACATGACTTCCTCATCACTGCCTGTCTATACAGACCTCCAGGTCTCTATGGTTGGTACTGGGATTAAAGACGTGTGTCACCATGCTTGGCTGTGTCCTTGACCATATGATCAGATTAAGAGTGTGTGCTACCACTGCCTGACTTCTGTTTTGTGGCTCGCTATGACCTCTGATCTCCAGGCAAACTTTTATTATTAACATACAAATAAAATATCACATTTCAGCACAAATAAAGTATCACCACACCCATGGAAGCCAGCAACTTAATGCAAGGAGATGTTTAGCATTTCTCTGTCTCACTGTCTCTCTGCCTCTGTTTGTATCTCTGTCTCTGTCTCTCTATCTCTCTGAGACAGGGTCTCCCTTTGTAGCCTTTGCTGGCCTTGAACTCACTATGTAGATCAGGCTAGTGTAGAACCCACTGCAGTCTACCTGTTCTTCCTATTGAGTACTGGGATTAAAGGTGTGTGCTGCTATACTTGGCATGGCAATGTACTATTGAAAGGGTGATATTAGTAGGACAGAGGGAGAAAGTGTTCACAACCACCTAGACCTGCATACTACACACTAGGGAGACAACTGTCTGCTAAAATGAAAAATTAAATCCAAATATGATATTCCAGCTATCCAGGATAAGTTTTAAAAGTCACTTGTCAGAACTAGGTCAATCACAACCTGAATGAGGAAAGACAATCGGCAGCTGTTAACATGTAGATAGCAGAAATATTAGAATTATTTGACAAGGATTTTAAAACAGCCACCATAAAACACACTTAAATGAGCAGTTACTAATTGTCCTGAAGCAACTGAAAAAGAGAAAATGCCTGTAAAGACACAGAAAACCAGATAATAACATACTAAATTCTTTGTTTCTTTCTTATCTTTATTTTATGTGTGAGGGTGTTGAATCCCCTGTAACTGGAGTTACAGACAGGTATGAACTTCCGTGTGGGTCCTAGGAATTGAACTCGGGTCCTTTGGAAGAGCAACCAGTAATCTTAACCACTCAGCCATCTCTCCAGCCCCACATATTAAATTCTTAAGACTACAAAATCCAAAGAGCAAAGTTTTAAAAGACTCAGTATTTAATAGATGAATGGAGAGAATTTAATAGACAAATGAAGAGAATAAGGGAAACAATCAGTATATTTGAGGGCAGGGCAAGAGTAACCACCAAATCTGTATAATAGAGTGGAACAGACTAGGGAAAAGAACAGTGCCTCAAGGACATGTTGAACAATAAGATGATCTAATATTTCTATCATTAAACTCCCAGAGGAGAAGAAATCAATACTGACACACAATAATACTTCAACTTCATAAAACTAAAAGCAAAAAAAAAATTCTTATTATCTACAGAGCTGGGTTTCAGTCAGTTCCAGCCAGTGTATTACTATAAATGGGATATATTGAAGAGCAGAAATTTCTTTTTCACTATTCCAGAGTCTAGGATATCTGAGATAGTTTTGTCATCACAGAGAGTTTCTAATGGAGGCTTCTTCCAGTTTTAAGGTTGTAGCATGAATCTTAAAAGGTTTTATTAATAAAATCAAACCTGAAGCCAGGTATTGGGGTGAATGCTGGAAGATCAGAGAAGCAGAACAAGCCACAGCTTCCTCATCTCGCCAGTTCCTCAGCTGATTCTGTTTCCTCTGACTGGAAGCCTCTAAGTCTTCATCCAGAATGAATTTCAGCTGAACTGCTGCTCAAAAGCCTAAAAGCTTAACAGGCTCCAGTTCCTGGTTCTCATGCCTTATATACTTTCTGTTTCCTGCCATCACTTCCTGGGATTAAGGGTGTGAGTCACCATGCCTGGCTGTTTCCAGTGTGGCTCTGAACTCACAGAGATCCAGACGGATCTCTGCTTTCAGAATGTTAGGATTAAAGGCGTGTGTGCCACCATTTTCTGGCCTCTATATCTAGTGGCTGTTCTGTTCTCTGACCCCAGACACGTTTATTAGGGTGCACAATATATTGGGGAACACAATATCACCACATAAGATGTTTATCTTTCTTCTGTATCCTCACGTGGTAGAGAGAAAAAGTGAGCTCTTTGCTGCCCCTTCTTGTTCATGTTCACTGTTAACGCCCTAATTATTTCTGAGAGATTCTACCCCTTGATACTATCACACTGGGGGTTAAGTATCAACATGTGAATGGGGGGGGCACAGATTCAGTCCATAACAAGATCAAATTATGTGAACACCAGGATTATTTCTTTTCAGAAAGCATAGAAACTGAAAGGATTAGCACACAATTTTTCAAACAGCAAACAAAAAGAATGGGCAACTAAAAATTCCATATATTCAAATAAAATGAACACACTCTAATAAAAGAAAATGAAGAGACAATGTAATGAGCACACATAACCTAAACATGGTTAAAAGAATTTCTCTGCATTGAAAATAAATGAGAATTCAGGAATGGAGGACAACAGAGAGTAACAGTACATGTAAAATGATATGTGAGTCTCTGAAATTTTCAGTGCTTTATTGATGATAAAAGCTAAGGTTAAGATCTAGTAGGGGCAGAACTTGTAATACATAGAAATATTAAAAATTATTTCAATATGAAAGGAGAGGGAGTAGAGAAAGACAAATTCAATCAGGCTATCTACATCTTACTAAAACTGGAAAACTGTGACACCAGCAAGTTACAATATAACAGCGTGTGAACAAGGTAAGGCCTAGAAAGCGACCATGACACTACAGAGATGGATATTCTGGAAAAAAATAATGTTGCAAAATGGAATTCTATGAATATAGATATTGTCAGAATGGATTGAGAAACATGACACACCTAGTTGTTGTCTGAAAGAAATTTATTTCAATATAACACTTGTACTTGCTGCCAAACCTGGATTTGAGTTTGATCTCTTGGTCCCACATGGCAGAAGGATAAAACTGACTCCTTCAAGCTGTCCTTTGACCTCCATGTGCATGTCTCTCTCTCTCTCTCTCTCTCTCTCTCTCTCTCTCTCTCTCTCTCTCTCTCTCTCACATCTACCTATTTATCTCTCTCTCACACACATACATACACACACAATACATACATGTATACACAAAGTTTAAAAAAACATAGGCAAGTTAAAATGAAAAAAATGGAAAAGCAATATCATGCAAACTTTTATTAAGGGTAAATGGGAGTGACTGTTAATATCAGATAAAGTAGACTTCAGAGCAAAGAAAATATTACTAGAGACAGAGAAATGTTAATGAAAGGATCAACGCATCAAAAACACATTGTAGCTTAACTGTGAATAACTAAATAATATACTGCAAAGTATGTGAAGCAAAATAGTATTTAGTTTTACAAGGAGAAGTAGACAAATCCACAATTATGGTTGGAGACCTTAATATCACTCTTTCAACAATTGATAGAATAACTAGGCAAAAAAATCAGCAATGCTATCATTTAACAAGATCTAATTGGAGTTTATATAATACTTCACTTAGCAACAGCAGAGGAGGCATCCTCTTCAAGTGCTTACTGAACATTCACCATAATAGATCATATCCTGAGACATAAAACAAACCTCATCACATTCAAAATAATTGAAATTACATAGAACATGTTCTGTGAACTGTGACCACAATGAAATACAAGAAAATTCCAAATACATGAAAACTAAGTCACTGCTAAGGCAACAATGAGAAGGTAATTTGTGCCACTATATGAATATACTGCAAAGAAGAAAAGTTCTCACTTAAAATCTGAGGTCAGCCATCCAAGTTCCTGTTAGAATAACTTAAATAAAATAAAAAACACAAAGCAAGAAAGGAGAAATAATAAAGAAGACATGTAGATGTAACCAACTGTCTTATTAAATAAGAAACACAGAGCCAATGTAAAGATAAAAGCCCAAGAGGTCAGAGCTAAGAGCCTTACCTGCCTGCTTCAGCTAGCCTCTTCAGCCAGGAGACCTCTCCGAAAAGGGAGCTAATTCCTGTGTGTTTGTCTTATAAAGACTTCCTGTTCTGCCTTGTCATTGGTTGTAAACCCAACCACATGACCGTCTCGTCACTGCCTGTCTGTAGGTCACTCCAGGTCTTCTATGGTTGGTATTGAGATTAAAGGCATGTGTCTCCAATGCTGGCTGTATCCTTGAACACACAGAGATCTATCTAGTTCTGCCTACCAAGTGCTGGGATTAAAGGCGTGTGCCTCCTTCAGCAAATCCTACTGGCGTGCACACAAAAATGACAGTGAAAAATAAGATTGCTAGATATCAAGGGTAAGGGTGTGTGTGTGTGTGTGTGTGTGTATGAGAGTATGAGAGAGAGAGAGAGAGAGAGAGAGAGAGAGAGCAATTTGAATCATGACTATGGAGATAGTTGTGGGACTCTACACATGTGATCAAATGACATTCAATACATAGGTTGTATCAATGCCCATTTCCTACTTTTGATACTGTCCTTTAGTTACATGAAATGTGAAAGTTTGGGGAAACTGGGTTAAGGATACAGGAGACCTTTATGTAGTTTAATTTGCCCTTTCCCATGAATCAATAGTTATCTCAGTGCTAATTACAAAAAAAAGAACAAAAAGGAAGCTCTGAGGCTTGTTGTAGTGGAAACAACAGGGCTTCAGCTAGCCAGTCTTCAATGTGATGTCTGTCTTGATTGCTTAGTTGCTATGCGTGAGTTTAAGCAAGTTGCTTCATTTCTCTGAGCCTTGGTTCCCTTAGTAATAATAGAATCAACTTCACATGGTTTGGGATAAAATCCTATGAGGCAATAGATTTTTAAATGCTTGGCTCACAATAAATATTCAATGAAATGTGCATCTAAATAGTGGCCTGTATTATTATGACTTGTTACTTATTTCCTGTATCTTGTCATGAAAATAAATGGATGTCTGGGCTACCTCTTACCACCTGGTAAAAAGTATCTCATGTGGGGTGAATGTACATCATTTAGTATTGTGTCCTGTTCTGAAGAAAATAGCTTAGTCCTGTACATGGTGAATCCAACAGGGTCCTGGACTCCAAGTACTGTCAAGACTGAGGATATTACAAAGAAGTAAGGTTTGTGTAACTTACAGTTTTATAGGTAGAGAAGTCTGATACCTGGAAGCAACAACATACAAAGGCCTCCTGCTGTTTCATAAAAGGGGATGGCATCACGTGTGAGAATGACAAGCAGCCACCTGTGGAAGGGGACAAACACCAGGGATAAACATGTAACAACTTGCTCTCACAGCAACCAATCCAGTCCTATGAGCCCTAACCCACTTACATGAGATGAGACATCAATCTTTTTCAAGGATAGTGTCACTGTGACCTAATTACCTCCAACTAGACCCCACCTCTTAAAGGTTCCACTTTTCAAAGACACTCACATTCTAGAAAGCACACCTCAATATGAGTTTTTGTAGGAACAATCCATATTCAAACCTTAGCTCTGTAGAATAGCACCCATGCTGAAGAGTGAAAATCTCTGTAGCAGAGACCTGAGATATGGGCATAATTTGACATTAAACATTTACTTCCATATGTTCTCTCAGAATATGTGCCTGTGACTTGATTGAATCATTAATCATTGCAGGGCTTTAAATTGCTTGTGTGGGAAAATGTGCAGTGATAACAGATACTATCAGAGTGTTTTCATGAAAGATGGTTGGAAGTAGCTAATCACCCCACTGTTTTATTACTCTGGTCATGTGTTTCTCCCATCCCACTTTGCCCCCAAATATCATTTCACTCAAAAGCCTTTTAGCTTTGCAGGTTCTCCCAACTGAGACTCCAACTTGTCTCCACCCCTCTGTCACTATTTCCCTTCTCACACATATACTATCCTTCTTCCACAGGCCTTCATCCAGATTGCTCACTCATTCAAGATTGATTTTCCCACTCCTATGATGCTTTGCCCATGCTGGAATCCTATCCCTTCTTGTAGGCTCTTCCTTACCAGGTTTCCTGTCCTCAGCATCAGACTGTGGTCTGTACCAAGTTGTGCCTATGGATGTTGTTTCCCTTGGTCTTGCCCAGTAGGCTGCTGAGTTACTCTACATTTAGTGGCTTCTCAGTAAATGTTTTCTGAATAAGTGCTCAATGTCCACAGCTTGCATATAATGAAGAGTAGTTTGAGCCCTGCCAGCCGGCAACTATGCTTGCAAGTATCCTGGGACACTTATGTTGTGGAAGATACTTTCCAATCAACATGAAAGCAGAGCAAAGTCTGGAGAGTGTGAACTCCATCATTGGTTGGCAAATACCCAGGATGCTCTTGGCCAGGGGGTAACTGGGCAACCCTTGGCTCACACACAATCATTGAACAAGGCTTATAAAAGGGTCTGTGTCCATAGGCCTGACATATCTGGGCCAGGTGTTTGTAAAGCCAGTTGATATGCTGGATGGCAAAGGCAGTTTCCTGTGAACTGTTATGGCCAAAGACTTCTCCCCAACACCACTTCTTTTAACCTTCAGTCACAGTCACAAATATTCTGTCTGGCTATTGTGCCTCAGAGGCAGAAGATTCAGAAAGAGCACTGAACTGAGATTCTGTAAATCTAGATTTACTTTGCAGCTCTTTAGAGCTCATTGTTCTAGGCTAGAGTCTCATACCATTTTTCTTGTTTATTCTATAAGCCCCTTTCACTTCTGTTTTAATATTTTGCTATGGAAATATAGAACAGCATGATATAGAGTAGTAAGATTTATCTTTTCTGAAACAACCATATCACCATCTACATACATACAATAATCTATCACTACTTAGTTGTGAAAGATTTAATGCTGCGCCCCCCTACATCAGGAATAGTGCAACCTATTGGCTCTCTACACTTTTACTCAACATAACACTGTAAAGTCCTAATCACTATAATAAAGCTAGAAAAAGAAATAAAATGTATAGTGATTGAAAAGAAAGAAATAACACTGTTTCTAAATGAAAATAACATGATTATCTATGCACAATGTCCTCCCCAAATCATCTAACAATCCAAGAATTAATAAGTGAATTCAACACAAGAAACAACTGATCACATTTCTGTACACTAGCAATATGTACATGGAAACTACCATTTATGGCTCAATACCATCTACAACTGTACCAACAAATATGAAACACTTAGGTTTACCCTTAAAAACAACATATATCATGTGCCAAAGTTATAAAAAGCTAATGCAATAAATTCAAGTATTTTCTTGAATGGAGAAATATTATCCTGGTTAGTTTTTACTGTCAGTTTGACAAAACCTAGAGAGTTATCTAGGAAGGGGGAACCTCAATTGAAGAACTGCTTTGATCAGACTGACCTGTGGCCACATCTGGAGAGATTGCTTTGATTAATGATTGGTATAGGAAGATCCATCCCACTGTAGTCAGTAGGTTGCATAAGAAAAATAGATGAGAGGCTGTAGAGATGGCTCAGCAGTTAAGAGCACTAGCTGCACTTACAGAGGATCTGGGTTTGATTTCCAGCACCCACGTGGTCACTCATAGCCATCTATAACTTCAGTTCCAGACAGATTTGACAATCTCTTGTGGCCTCTATGGGCACTGCATGCATGTGGTACAGACTACATGCAAGAAAAACACTCACACATACAATAAGATGAGAGAGAGAGAGAGAGAGAGAGAGAGAGAGAGAGAGAGAGAGAGAGAGAAGAGAGAGAGAGAAGGCTGAGCACAAGCAAGCAGCATTCTTTTCACAGTTTCTAATTCAGTTCCTGATTGAGTTCCTGCCATGGCTTCCCTCAAAGACAGATTGTGACCTGGATGCATAAGATGAAATAAACTGTGTCCTCTCCAATTTGCTTTTGATTATGGCACTTACTAGCACAAAATGAAACCAGAAGACATGCCATGCCCCACTCAATGAAGACTCAAGAAAAAGCTTTGAATTCTCAACAAATGGATATGCACTCACAATATAGTTCTTATTAAACTAGCAAGATTTTTGAAATGTCATGAAGAGCTCAGAAACAACAGAACCAAGAGTTTGACAAAATTACAAAATAACTGAGCATACAAAGGATAGCCTTTGCAACAAATGGTGCTTTGGGAAATTAACCTTGATCTAAATCTAAAGGTTCTATAGGAATTAATTTTAAGTAGATCATGAAATTAAATGCAAAAATATAGAACTCTTAGCTATCAAGATATTAGCTATGGTGATATATTGTGTATCCTAATAAAAATTTCCTGAAATCAGAGAGACAAAGGAACAAGCCACTACCACATATTACCTCTAGGATTCCTCGGCCTAAAAAAACTTCAGTTCCTGTCTCCTCACGCCTTATATACCTTTCTCTGCCCAACCATCACTTCTTGTCTCAACCTTCCTAATGCTGGGATTAAAGGCATGTTGTAACATAAATTGCTAAACAGTCTTATTAATAAAAAAAAAAACAACCCTGTATCCAGATATTGGGGTGAAAGCTGCAAGATCAGAAAAGCAGAAAGAAGCCAGCCACATTCTTACCACTAGGAAATCTTCAGCCAAGAGAGAGCTACTTCCTGTATACTCATGCCTATGTACCTTTCTGTGCCCTGCCATCTTACTTCCTCTCCTCACCCAGCTACATCACTTCCTCTTTCCACCAAGATCACTTCCTGTCTGTCTGTATAGACCTCTGGACCTCTGTGGTTAACTAGCACTAGGATTAAAAGTGTGTGCCACCATGCCTGGCTCTGTTCCCAGTGTGGCCTTGAACTCACAGAGATCCAGATGGATCTCTGCCTCTCAAATGCTAGGATTAAAAGTGTGTGCTACCACTGCCTGACATCTATGTTTAATATAGTGGCTGACTTTTTCCTCTGATCCCCAGATATGCTTTATTCATTAGAGCACAAACAAAATATCACCATATTTTCCCTTTTTTGTCTAAAATAAAAAATTATAACTAAGAAAAACTATATACAGTAAGTACAATAACTATATACAATATATGCAAGCAATAAATACATCAACAATGTCTAATCCATTTGCATTTGACAAATTAAGAGAAAATATTCCATTATCTATCCTAACTTTGTGAATCCAAAATGTACCTAATTCACTTTCTATCCTAACTTGTATTACCAACCAAACACTATCTTTTGATGTCTTTAAACTTATACACTTAACACCTCTTTAGTGTGTTTCTTTTCTGAATTTGTTAATAAGGAAAATTATAATTATAACTATCTAGTCTTCAATTCCCTCAGAGACCCAAGAAGGAAATAATATTACCTAGTAAAACAGCAAGTGCAAACAAGAGATTTCTAAAAAATGTGAGAAATGACAGAAACAGCTAGTTGCCTGGACAGTCACTCAAGGTTTCTCTGCAATGTTGGGACATCCATCTTCGGCCCACAGGCCTAGCATATGTGACAGACTCTTCTATGATGCAGGATTTTCTAAAGAGCCTTCCTACCTTGTCTTGGCAAGGTTTAGCAGTCCTTTATTTTGTGTCCTGCTTGTCTATTTGGACAGCATACTGTCAGCAGTCAATATAAGGGCACTTTCTTGCCCAGTGGCTAATTTTTGCCACAAAAAAGTAAACTCCATGTGGAGATTCTTCAATGCCCATAATCTTCTCTGAAGTATATTGGTGCTCTCAGGAGCAGACATTTCTCATATTCATAAAAAAGAAAATAATATATGTTATTAAAACATCTTAAATGCCATATTCTGCAGATCTCTGAAGTGTTTGAAGATGACCTGTCTATGTAAAATATATCTCTGCTTGACCTTGAAAACATTCCTAACATGACTTACAAGTTTGATTGGGATTAAAGGTGTGCACCACCACCACCCGGCTTCTGTTATGGCTTGCTATTAGCTCTGACCCCCAGGCAACTTTTTTATTAACATACAAATAAAATCACATTTCAGCACAATAATAAATACAATTACCTGGGGCTCAGAGCTAATAGCAAGCCATAGCAGAAGTCTGGCAGTGGTAGCACATGCCCTTAATCCAGATCACATGACAGGCAGATCTCTGTGTGTTCAAGGACACCACCAGCATGGAGACACATGTCTTTAATCTCAATACCAACCATAGAGACCAGGAGGTCTGTATAGACAGGCAGTGACAAGGAGGTCATGTGGTTGGGTTTACAACCAATGAGAAGGCAGAACAGAAAGTCAATAAAAAGATAGATACACAGGAAGTAGCTCTCTTTCGAAAGGGAAGGACAGCAGCGGCAGCGAGGGGTAAGAAAGGGTTTTAGTCTCAGCTCTTAGCTACTGCTCTGACCTCTTGGGCTTTTAACTCTGCATTTGGCTCTGTGTTTCTTATTTAATAAGACTGTTACATCTACACTAGCTGGGGGTCTGTCATAGATTCTTTGTTCTTTGTCTGGGAGTGGTGTGGGCAGGCTGGCATAGAGACAAGCCATCTGTAAGTTCTCCAAGACACATATTTTCTCCAGCCCCTTCAATGATTAAATTCAGCTGGCCAACCCCACAACTATAAAGGATATTATTTATTCTGAAAAATATTCTCTTCACTCCTGGGGGAATTGTCCATGTAGGTGTGTGTGGAGTTGTAGTCAGGCAAATTAAAATATGCAAATGCAAATGCAAATGAAAAAACTAGGCATTGCTTACCACAGTGTTCTCAGGGTTTTCTTGAATAGCAACAAATTAAAGAAATGCTATGCAATCAAAGTTTATATCAAGCCTTAAGAAAGAAAAGCTCCATTATCTGTAAATATACAGCAATGTGTTTCAATGCATGCCTCCATGTCTTGAAATTGTGCATGGCTCACTAAGCCAGTGCACACACCAAACATTGGTTTTCCTCAGGAAGGGATGGCAGAAGTTTCTGCTTTTCTCCCCCTTTTTTAAATGTAATTAACAGATGACAATTAACATAGAAATGCAATTTACACCACAAACCCTTTATTTGGTCCCAGTTTCCCCACTGTGCAAGTCGCTTTCAACTTCCCACTCTGAGGGAAAGGCCAAGTCCCTCTCTACATGGCAATACTGGGCTGAAGTAGGTGTAAATGTTGCTTTGTAAACACATGAGCTGCTCATTCTCCCTCCTAAATCCACTGGGCTTCTTAGAGCAGAGATTGGTGAGCTGGTCCCAGTGGGAACAGAACACATGCCTCATAACACACATGTCTCTCTTCTCTTATAATTAATTTTTTAAATTTTCATATATGAGCACAATAATTTACATCATTTCCAACCCTCACTCTTCCACTTCTGACTCCTCAAGTGTCACCACAATTCTCTCTCAAGTTCAAGACCTCTTCTATAATAATAATAATTATTATATACACTCATGCCCATATATATATATATATATATATATATATATATATATATATATATACACTGGGCCCATTTAGTCTTACATATATATATGTGTTAAGGTTGACCACTTGGGATTGGGTAACCTATCAGGGTCCTAGTCCTTGGAGAAGATTGATTCTCACTCAGAAGCCATTGAGTGCATTTAGCTCTTCATCTAGTGGTCTGACCTTGTGAAATTTTCCCTATCTCCATTTGCATGTCAACATGTGATGTTGTTATTGTGCAGGTCATTGTTGAAATTTCATGGGTGAGACATCGTTAGTACAGTGGAGTCCATCCTGCCTGATTCCTTTGAGGAAGGCATTTGCTTTGACCACCTGGTATTTCCTGCTATAAATACAGTGTCTTTTTTTGACTGTGACTTAGAAGATGAGCAGTGGATCTTACAGTGCTTCAGTGTGAGGAATGGCTTTGGATCCAAGACTGTGGGGAGTGACCCAATACTTAGGAAGCCAGAAAACACTGTCAACTGATCTCCTGCTTCAAATCAAAGGAAGGGTGAACAACAGGAATGAATTATAAATACCTTTCCACTTACCCTCCATGGACTGCACATACAGTTCATCTGAATGGATTTCTACAACTTACTGGTTCTCAGACCAAATTCAAGCAATCTTTGTGTTGATCAAGACAGCAAACATTTTTGTTGCTTCTTTACACTCAAGGTAATTCCCTAAATTCATTTACTTGTATTATATTTAAGTGACACTCACTTCTAAGTCACAGCATGTATTCTGCTGCCACTCCTGTTGTTGAACCTCTCCATATATAAACTCATAGGAGCCTCCCAATAGTCCCAGGAGGCAAGCACTATTATCCACATCTGGCAGGGATGTGATGAAGTACTGGGGGAAACACAACTGCACAAGCTGTGGTCCAACCATTGCTATGCATTACTACTAAGAAATCAAAAGAAAAGAACTACTTGAGCTGGAAATATAGCTCAGTTGGTAGAATGCTTACCTAGCATGCGTGAGATCATGGATTCAAATCCTAGCACCACATACACTGTACATAATGGCAGAGATCTGTAATCCCAGTACCTGGGAAATGGAGGCAGGAGGCTTGGAAATTCCAGATCTCTTTCACGCACATTGAGAGTTTGAGGCCAGTCTGGGATGCTGAGGATGGGAAAGTTTTCTGTCTTGATGTGGAATGTCACTATCTTGGTTTTGATATTATCCTACAGTTTTTAATGTGTTGCCATTGTGGAGGGTATGGATGTAAGGTACCATGGTTTCTCTCTTACAGCTACATGGAAATATGTAAATATCTCCAGGGTTTTTTTTTTAATGAAAATTCATCTTAAATCTTACCCTTTCAGGGACTTTTATCCATGAAGCCTTGCACCACCTTCACTCTGTCTTAGCATTTCTACTGCTGTGATAAAACACCATGACAAAAAGCAACTTTGGCCCGGTGGTGGTGGCACAGCCTTTAACCCAGCACTCGGGAGGCAGATCTCAGTGGGTCTGAGGCCAGCCTGGTCTACCGAGTGAGTTCCAGGACAGCCAAGGCTACAAAAAAAAATAAATAAATAAATAAATAAAACTGTCTCAAAAACCAAAACCAAAAGATAACAACAACAACAACAACAACAAAAAAAAACAGACAAAAACAACTTGGGAATGAAAGGATTCAGTTCTATTACACTTCCACATTATAGTGGAATTATATATTACTGAGAGAAGTCAGAGGAAGGAGGCAGGAACTTAAGCAGAGCCATGGAAGAATGCTGCTTAGTTATTTCCCTCATGGCTTGCTCAGACTGCCTTCTTAAATAAGACAGGACCACCAGCCCAGGGTGGCACTACCCACAATGGAATGGACCCATTGCTCAGTGGGTAAAGTGTTTGCTGCATAAGCATGAGAACCTGAGTTTGGTTCCTTATCACTCATGTAAAATATCGGGCATGGTAGTACATGTTTGTAATCCCAGGGCTGGGGAACAGACAGACAGGTGGACTCTGGGGACTCCTTAGCTATTCAAGTCTAACTTGAAACAGTGAGCTCCTGGCTCAGAGAGAGGCCCTGTCTATGAAACTCAGGTGGAGAAAACAAGGAGTTAGCAAAGCAGACTCAGTCTCACCCTGTCATGTTTGTGATGGAGCCATGGATGAGTTCCTTCTCTGTAGGTGGAAATTGCTTTGTTTGTGAGAAGATTACAAGTTAATTGGTTGGCTCAACAATATGGAAAAGAAACCAAATATCAAAAATAAACCAACCTGTGTCCAGTATCAATCTGAGCTACTTTGTTACTTTGTCAAACTGCCAAAATACTTACTCTTGACATTCAAGTGTCAACTAAGCTATAACTTGAATGATTCATCTGCTTCAATGGACTATTTTATTCCTTTTTTAAAAGAAAACTTTCTTTTAGTTTTAGTTTTATATATCCATTATACACTGTGCTAGGGCTTGTACAAACCAACAATGTCCAGTCCACAGTTCAGGACAGCAGTGGATGTGGCCCAACAAAAAAATTGTAAGTTACTTAAAACATGATTTGTGTGTGTGTGTGTGTGTGTGTGTGTGTGTGTGTGTGTGTGTGCAAGTGTGCTTGTAACTTGATTACAAAATTTTTGAGCATGAACCCTATAGATGATAATGTTGTCACACAAAATAAACAAATGTATATTTGTGCTATTTTTACACTTGTATGTTGTTAGTTGTACAGTTGTGTATAGCTTCCAATGTGCTATCATCCAAGAACAGTGGAATTCACACCACCAGGTGTTACATGTGCCCATGGTAACTTGGAGAGTGAAACATAGTGATTCTCAAAAGTACCTCAGCCTGCCCTTAAAAATGATAGCCATTTAATTTTATTTGGATGACAAATAAGTATTATAATTTGATTGTTAAGGGTACTTTGACACCTTGACTACATCTCAGCCATCACCCACAGTGCACTACATTCAGCCCTCTACTTAACACTGCATTAGCAGCAGCTGAGACCTGGACAGGTCCAAACATTGTTTTCTATTTTTTGTTAATTAATTTTCATAATAAAAGTAAATGTAGTCATCATCTATTAGTGATTTTTAATTCTAGCATGGATTCTACAACAGCTCAAAAGAAAAATTACAGAGAAGAAAGCTTGTTCAATGAAAAATGGACAAATGCTTGCTTTTTCAACAATACTAAGACACTCAGCTTAATTTGTAGACAATGTGCAAGGTTTCAATGAATATAATTTTAAAAGGTATTATACACAAAAACATGCTACCAAATTTGATGTGTATAAAGGATTGTGTCATAAGGACAAAATGAAAGAATTGAAAAAAATGTCCATTTTCTCAACAGCATTTAAAATTACACTTCAGATAGATTTAATGGTAAAAGCTAATCATGTGGTAGCATATCTCATAGCAAACAAATAAACAAATCAAGTGGCTGGAAAAGTGAGTCAGCTGTTAAGAGCCCATGCTGCTCTTCCAGAGGACCTAAGTTCAGTTCCCAGCCCCCACACAGGGAAGTTCACAACTGCCTATAACTCCAGTTCCAAGGATGTATGTGCGCATGGAAACATGCATACAGCACATACAGGCACATAGGTACATACACAGGCACACACATGACATACATTCACATAGTCAGACACACATACACATGTATTCTTAAAAATTAATCTACATTAAAATGATCAATTTATTGATGGTGAGTTTATTAAGCAAAGTATAGAGTGTAGGAGGAATAATATGCTCTGAGAAGGGGGGAAGAGATTTCTGAAATCAGTTTGTCTCATCAGAATATAGCCAAACAAATTGGAGGAACTAGGAAATACAGTGAAAGAAATTTGGAGCATACACCTGCTAATTTCACATTTTATTCTTTGGTGATGGATGACAGCACTGATGCTACAGATAGAGTTCAACTTGCCATTTTTATGAGAATATAATGTCACTGAAGAAATGGCTTTTTTAGTGCCATTAAAAGACAAAACAAAAATCAAAAGATTTATATAAAGCAGCAAAAATATGTATGAGTGCTTGTCTTTGTCTATCATCAACATATTTGGTGTAGTTACTGATGGTGCAGCAGCAATGGCAAGTTTAAGAGAGGGACTAATATCCAGAGTATATGAAGAACTACCAAAACCAAAGACCAAAAGCTCCAAAATATGCCAATAAATAAACAAGCTAATGAAATGAACACACACACACACACACACACACACACACACACACACACACACGTGCATACATTCACATACACATGTATTTTTAATTAAAATTAATAAAATGATGAAAACATTTATTTGCGTTGTTCATAACAGCAAGAAACATAAGCAACCTAAATGTCCATCAGCTGATGGATGGATAAAGAAAATATAGTAAATATATATACTGTGTAATTTTATTCACCTGTAAAGGAAAAAGAAATAATGAAAGTTCTGGGGAAATTGATGATTCTGAAAAGTATTATCATAAGCAAGGTAACAGACTCAGAAAGATGAAACCATATGTTCTCTCCCATATGTGAATCCTAGCTTAAAATGTCCAGCTCTGTGTAAAGTAGGATGAGCATATGTGTAAGCCCTGAAACTGGAAAGGAGACTACCAGAGATGGAAATATATGTTGGGTGTGCAATAGGACACAAGTGACATGAAAGAAGAAAGGAGTCTGTGGTAGAAGGACACAAGAGGGAATCAATAGGATTAGAGAGTAGAGGGAGGAGAATCAACAAAAACAAATTCTATTTGAAAAAGTTATAATGAAACCGAATGCTGTGCATGCAAATTAAACAATTTTAAGTTTAGAAAGAGAGAAGAGATTGTACAATTAATAGAATATAATGCAGTTTCTACCAAAAAAATAAACATTTAATGAAGTATCATTTCACAGTACCTCAAATGTGCTACCAATGATTAATGTCAATGTACCAGGATCCACAAACCTTAAAAAAAAACTGAGACTCTTCCTCCTCAAGAAACCATCAACTGTCCATAGCTTCTCATTAACTACTTTGATCTTGTTGCTATTCATGAGTGCAGAGGTTGTTATGTCCAGAACACACTCTTTTGCTCGGGTCTTCTCTAATCTCTGGCCCTTACAACTTTTCTATCCCTTCTTTCAAAATGGTCCCTGAGCCCTGAGGAGAAGAAGTATAATATAGATGTCCTGTTTGTGTGTGAACACTCCATATTCACTATTCTCCAAACACCCAATTAATGGCCCCACACCCAGAAGTATATGGGCAACACAAATTGGAGTTGATGTGTTACTAAATTTAAAAGAAAAGAGGACATGAATTTGAAGGTATACAGAAGTGGGATTGGATCTGCAAGAGTTTAAGGAGAAGAGTTAGAGGTAGAAGGAGAGAACTGACCAAAAGTTGTTTTTTGACATCTACACCTGTGCTATGTCATGAATATGTGGTTATACACAGGTGTATGCACACATACACATGCACAAATAATAAACTTAAAAAATTAAGCACTGATACTGACCACAGTGACACTCTATGCTTTTTGGAAGTGGGATGGTTACAAAATGTTGGATATATTTTATTATTTGTGCCAACTAAATTATCTGATGTGCACCTTGAGAACTCACAAAACTACAACTACTTTCATCAAACTACACATTGATAACCAAAAACAATGCCAAATATCCCACTAATTTTATGGCTGCCTTATTTCCTTTTACTTTTATGGTAAAATATTTTAAAATCAATGAAGTTGTATTACTTACCTATACTTACTTTTTTTATTAGTGATCACAAACTTGGTACCTCCTTGACGATTATAAAAGAAACTCTAAATGGGGTTCTACAGAAATGGGATTATTATGGATGATAGTGGTGGGCATCCGGAGAGTAATACACAGACTTTTTTGGCTCATCACCTTTTGTTAGTATTTGTGTGTTTAACGTGTGAACCAAGTCAACTCTTCTACCCAACGTGGTCCAGAGAAGCCAAAATGTGGGACACCCATAATTTAGATAATTTCTCTCAAGTATATCATGTATTTAAAACTATATTCGTCTACCCTGTTCCTCCCTTTAATCTTCTTTCTTTTTTCCCCTTCCTAGTAATCTCCTCCCATCCTCTAGTCTCCTTTTGCTTTCATGTCATATATACATACATACATACACACACATACACACATGAATGACATACATGTGTTATTTATTTTTAACTTTTAGCAAAATAATAGCTATAATTATTTTAATTAAATTTTATTATTACTGTTTATTTGACCATGTGTGCATGTGTACATATGAATATGAATGTCAGATGAAACCTTTCAGGAACTGGTTCTCTTTTTCCACCTTGGGTTCTTTAGCTTGAACTCAGGTCATCAGGCTTGCATGGCAAGTGCTTTTACCCACTGAACAGTCTCAAATGCCTGGTAAACAATTCCAAAGCCAAGTAGAACATCATGCTTAAGTAAAAATGGTATCTCTTGTCCCACTTTCTCCCATCCCCAACCTGTACACATCAATGGAAGACACTTGCACCTCTTCCTGCTCTTCAGCTTGTGTCAGTGCTTTCATATTTCTATGTAGCCTGTTGCTAATGCTTTTCCTATGTTGGAATACTGTATAACTTTACACTGGAGAAGATAAGGATATAACCCTCACAGACCACCTCCAGACACTCTTCTCCTTCTCTATGTCAAGCTCCGAGTAGAACGTGTTACCATTTTTTTAAATCTTAAATCAGGATTTGATATTTCTGTCATTATCACTATTTGAATGTATTTCAGAACAAGTCAGGTAGTACACTATAATTGTGTTTAATTTCTCTTTCCCCAGACAAAAATTTCCCCTTGAGTCTAATAATTTCCTCAGTTCTGCTTCCTTTTTCAAAATGTACCTATCACTTATTATTGCCTAAACTTTCTAAAGACTCTGTGTCCTTTCAGAATGGTTAAACACAACACATAATTACAGCAATCATCCTGGGAACTCTTTCTCCTATTTCGTACACATGGCTTTCTCTTTCTGAGTTTTTGTCCTCATTTTGATGGAAATAATAATTATCTTCCTGAGATGCAGTACATATGACACACAATTTTGGAGGCCTTGTGTGTGTGTGTGTGTGTGTGTGTGTGTGTGTGTATGTGTGTGTGTGTAAAGATGTCTTTATTCTACCCTCAAACTTGACTGATGAATTGGCTGAGTATACAAACTCTAAGTGAAAATTATTTTCTCTAAGAATGGTGAGGGTACTGCCCTGGGAGCATTGAGAAATCTAAAGACGTCCTTATCCAAGGTCATTGGAATTTGACGAATGGTACTCCTTTTGGAAGCTTTTAGGATCTCATTATTTCCAATGTTTTGAAATATCACAATAATGTTAATTTATTAATAATTTAGTTGTTTGGCATTTGGTGGATCCCAAGAAACAGGAAACTTCTATATTAAGTTCCATGATGTGTTTGTATGTAATCCTTACAATAATTTTATGCCTACATTCCCTATTCCCTTCTTTTGAACTTATCACAAATCAGATGTTCAACTGTTTAAATTCACAGAAGTGCCTTTTCTGTCTTATTAAACATCTATTTGTCAACTATAATTTTTGAGATATTTCCTCAACTCTATCTTCAAACATTTACTGTTTTTTTTATTTCTGCTATTATATGTTTACTTTGTAGAGCTGTGGTTTGTTTCTTTTCTATAGCATCTTATTTTGTTATCTTAATAAATTTATTTTAGAATAATTTAGGTTCACAGAAAAATTGAAAAGTAGAGAGATTTTCCCATAGGTACACCCTCTCAGATCATCAACATTCTGCACTTATTATAATCGATTAACCTACAGTAACATATCATTATTACCTCAAGTCCATAGTTCACATGTGAGTTTGTTCTTACTGTGGTACAGTCTGTAGATGTGGATAAATGGATAATGTTCTTAGCATTATAGTATCATACAGAGTAGTTCCACTGCCCTAAAAATCCCCTCTGCTCTGCTTCACCATCCTCCTTCCCTTACAATCTCTGGAAAACCACTGATCTTATTATCTGCATAGCTTCTCCCTTTTCTACAGTATCACATAGCTGCAATAAGATAGCATGTAGTTAGCTTTTTTTGATGTATATATTCCTCTAGGTACATTAATGTGTATGTGTTTGTATGTGTGTGTATGTTTATCTATGGAAAATTACTATATTATGATTCCAGAGACCAGAATCAAAAATTCATCTCAAAAGTTACCAACGGGCCATGCTCCTCCTGCAGGCCCTAGGGAAGAATTGATTTCCTTTTTTACCACCCAAGAATACTAATTCTAATCTTTGAAATTTTTTCTTCAGATCCCTGTCTGTGGTGATACATTGTATCCCTCAATATATTTATCAGGGTGCACAATATATTGGGGGATACAATGTATCACGCACCCTGATAAACTTATCTGGGGTCAGAGAACAGAACAGCCACTAGATAGACATAGAGGTCAGAAAATGGTGGCACATACACCTTTAATCCTATCACTGGGAGGCAGAGATCCATCTGGATCTCTGTGAGTTCAAAGCCACACTGGAAACAGAGCCAGTTATGCCTTTAATCCCAGGACTTGAGATCTCATGTCTTTGCTTGGGAAAGACACACACCTTTAATCCCAGAAAGTAATGTGGCAGGACACAGAAAGACATATAAGGCATGAGGAAACATGAGACTGAGGTGTTGGTGATGTGAGGTTGTCTGTGGCTTTTCCTATTTCTCCAATCTCTCAGGTTTTTACCCCAATATCTGGCTCTGGGTTTTTTTTTTTATTAATAAGACCACTTAGCAATTCATCTATACCTGTCTTATCTTTGAGCTTCTTGTTGTTTGTTATTGGTGGTGGTGATGGTAGCACAGATGGTGGTTTTGGTTTTTGCTTTCCAGTTAAAACGCTTTCTTTAAATAACAGGGCCCCTTGCCTATCTATTCATAATGAGAATGGGCATTAAGATGTTATTAGAAGCTTAATGTGCAGGGGAAAGCCTTATAGCTTAATAGGCTTCAGTGTAGGCTGATCTTGTAAGAACTCAATGTGTTAGGGGCTAGCAAATGTCAGATTCTGCTGGTCTTCTTTTTGGATTGGCCAGTACCCCAACAGAATTGTCCTCCCATCTTCGCTTAGGGAGGTATAACTTTGTTTATTGGCATTCTGGAAATCAAGTAAGGGAGAAAGGTGAGGGATCTTCTCACTGTCCATTATTGGGCTTTCTATTGTTTTGTTTCCATTAAGCTGCTTCAGCAGTATGTTCAGCTGGGCATCTCTCCAGTAAGCAAAGCTGTTATCTTCCATCACAATGTTTGTGCTGTTTCAAGGAAGACACTAGGGAGATAAATACTGCTCTTGCTGCACATTCTCAACTAGTGCTCTTGTCCTCAGCCCTACCCCATGTCCTGCTTTTCAGGAGGTTGTGGTACCTCCAATTCTTATGTCTGCTTGGGTTCTGCCTTAAAATTTGCTTTGCTTCTTCCTGGTATAGGTGGATTTCATTTTCTGTGCTCTTCAATCTGAAAATTCTCCTATCATTAATCTATTCCCTCTACAGCTGCATCTTCTGTTTGTGGATGCTTCTTTCTCCCCCTTTATTGCTCCCATGGCCATAGACTTTATTTGGTATTGAGTGGGCTTCGAAGAAGGGACAATAATAAACCTAAGTGTTCAGCCCACTGTATTTAATGAGCACTTAAGTTATATTCTTGAGACAAAGAAAATGACTAGAAAAAGCTATCTTTTTATTGTATCAGTACCTTTTTCTTGCTGCAATTGGTCCCCGCTCCAGATTCCTTTTATAGCTAAGCACAACTGCTCAGTTAAAGGTATCTAGAGCCTTTAAGTTAGGGTCTTTTAGAGCACAAGTGTGACTGCTGCTGAACACCAAGCTGGGGACCAGTAGTGGCAACCACTCAAAGTCTTTCAATCAGGAACACCAATGATTTCCTTCAAGGGATAGTGATTCTATTTCACTTCTAAGAATAATCTCAGCCTAGTCGCTGTAGAACACAAAAGTCACAGCAGGATATATTGAGAGATATTTTATTATAACTCCCTTTTCTTTCCTGCACAAAAATGCCAGATTTCTTATTGAGTGTTACTGGGTTATTGGGGACCAGAGCCACTACTACCATAGCAATGAAACACACATACCAAATTGACATTTTTGGAAGAACAGGATTGCCAGTAAATTCCCATTATTTTTACCACTTTACCACCAAAAAAAATTAACATGCCTTGGGCCACTGAGGATTAAATTGACTTGGCCTATCAAAAGAACTCAGAATTTTTTAAGTGTTACCTCCTTCCCAGTATTTTTCTGTGTATCACTCTGACCATAGATGATGTTAAGACCCTTAAACACATGCCTTTACCCCTTCTTCCTTCTGGCCTGTCAGACACTATCAATGAATCACAATGCTTGTTCCGTTGAAGCTGGACTCAGCCACTTTGAATCAGCCCATGTTGGAACACAAATAAAAAATGTGTGTCCCTTCTTTTCATGGAGGGTAAAGGTTTCAATCATAGAAAGGACCTTCTCCAGCAGCAAAATTGCCACTGAAGTGTGCAGGGACTATAGGCATCTGATCTGTCTTTGCATACACCTTCAAGTACAAGCCTCACTAAAGTCAGATCACTGGCAAGGTCGAAGGTAATGGAATAAGACAAGCTCTCAGTCCTCCACCTGCTCAGCCTTCCAGGGAGCACAGGCTTCCAAACCTGAAAGTTGGGAAAAGTGATATTGTATAGCTATTTCCTTTATATTAAAACATTCTCTCCTGGGAGAGTGGGGGGGGGGGCTCATTAAGACTCAGGAAGCTAGGAGCCAAGAAAAACTCTCAGCAGGTAAAAGTGCCCATCATCCTATTGCCAACCCAGATGGCCTGAGTTTGAGTCCCCAGAACCACATGATAGAAGTAGAAAATGAACTCTGGAAAGTTGTCCTCTGTCCTACATATGTACACAGTGGCATGTGTCTCTGTCCCATGAAATATATTTTTTGAAGGCTCAGAAAGCTAATGAAACTTATAAGGCTCAGGAAGATCATGAAAGTTACAGTAGTCACAAGGCATCTAGCCAAGGTTTAAAACACAGTAAACAATGGAGAGAAGGGACTCCTCGGAGAGGTCTGCAACATGTGTAGGAAGCTCCAGGGACACAGCTTTCTGGAGTCATCACCCATTTTGAGGTGGACTTTTCAGTGACACAAATGTTTTTTAAGTTATATAAGTAACCCAAATCAACTCATTCATTCAACAAGCTAGACTTGAGTGGAATCATTTCTTCTGTCTGTCATTGATGTCCTGTCAATGTTAACTAGATGTTTATTCATGTCTCCCCAGGAAAAGCCACACAGTAAGTAGAATGACCTTTCTCTCTGTGACACCTCAGCTAGGAATCTGATCTATTCTATGTGCTCAAGGAGCCAAGATTTAAAACACCAAGATAACATATTTTACATAGAAGCCTTGGATTCCTAGATGAAAATTCCAACTCTCAAATGGCTTTAAGAGCCCAGTTATTCCTAATAATAATAGAGCAATGCTAGGGATGTCTTTCTGTATGCTGTGAATGTGTTGCTCTGATTGATTGATTGATTGATTGATTGATAGATAAATAAAATGCTGATTGGTCAGTAGCCAGGCAGGAAGTATAGTATAGGCGGGACAAGTCAAGAAGAGTATTCTGGGAAGTGGAAGGCTAAGTCAGGAGACGCTGCCAGCCGCCACCATGAGAAGCAATTTGTAAGATACTGGTAAGCCATGAGCCACATGGCAACTTATAGATTACTAGAAATGGGTTAATTTAAGATAGAAGAACTAGATAGCAAGAAGCCTGCCATAGCCATACAGTCAATAGGTAATATAAGTCTCTGTGTGTTTACTTGGGTCCAAGTGGCTGCAGCACTGGCAGGTGAGAGAGATTTGTCTTGACAATGGGCCCGAGTGGGACTGGAGAAAACTCCAGCTACAGAGCAATCTGTTCTGCGGCCAAGCTTAGCAATCTATGGATACCTATCATTACTAAGAGCATGCCCAGGGCAATATGTGTCAGTTTGTAGCCTAGGAGGTTGTTCAGGGACTTCCCTGGATTTCTGTGTTCAGTTCCCTGAAATGAAACCTGAACTCCTGGGCCCCAGGTGGCATTTCCACTTAGCTGGGCACCTGTAGATACTCTTCTGAAAGACAAGCACTAGCATGCTTAACAGAGATGCCAGGGGACTCCTAAATGGAGAGTAAGGGTTAGGAAGAAGAGGAGAAGAGATGCACCAGACATCTCATGGTGACCATTTTAATGATCTCTGCCCTTGTAATACTCTCAGGTTTCCACTTCCTACACCAATCTGAAGGTAATGTGTTAAAAAAGCATTGAGGATATTCAACTGGGTTGGTCCAGAAATTAAATTTACACAGCACTATGTATGCACATGCCTTCCCTGACACAATGAGCTCCCAGCAAGCAGAGACCTTAAGGGTTAGGAAGCCTGGTCTGTGTCACAACTGCCAGAAGATGCCAGAAAAACAAAACAGCAATTCCATGAACAGACTATATAGTATGGAGCATCAGTTTATTGAGCCTCTCTGTGCTGTAGGATGGAAGGTTGCTGCCTGAAAGAATACAGAGCTGTAAAATAGAGATCCATGGGCAAGAGGGAACTCAAGGTCTAGCCCAGACCCTGGTGGCTTTGGTGGCAGCATAACTCACAATAGCACTTCTGCAGATTCTCATAAGCATCTACTGCTAACTTAAGAGTGCAGCTGTGAAGAGAACATTGTTAGAACTGTAGATCAGCCCCTCTCCCTGTAGTGAGAGTCTGTTTCCAGTGCAGGAATATGCAAGGAGGAAGGGAGCAGCTCACATCCTTGAAGCTCCTTTTCCAGAAAAGGCTTTGCTCCTATGTCTACCTGGAAGCCACAGACCTGTGCCCTCAGGGGCTCTTTCAGTTCAGTCTCCTAACAAATTAGAGTCAGACACAAAGCAGAAAGAGATTGTCACCTGATTGGGAAGATACACAGGCATTTTGGAAAGTAAAATGGGGCAGAGGGCTTCAATTTCTTTTCCATTGCCTGTATATGCTGCTCTACTCTAAAGGTTTGAATTGATTACATCAACTGTGTTCATTTCCCTGGACAAATTGGTCTTTACACAGAAGAGGTAATTACTTGGGCTTGTTCAACCCAGTCGGCCGGAGCAGGCAGGAGTCTCTTTAGGGCCACACAGGATTGTGTTGTCTGAAGACTCTGGGATTCAAAATGAGGGAATTTATTTCATCCTTATAAATAAACTCTTTCTGTGTGTTCTGATAAATAAACTTTTTAAATAATCCTAACAATAAGCCACTGGTGTGAATGTGACAGGGCAGGAAGAAGAGAACCTAAGTCTTCATGTAGGTTCTAAAGTCAAGAGAAGGGTCAAACAGGAGGTCTAGAGGAAAGAGTGTGGATGATTAAATAGGGCCAGGTGAAGGACTAGAGCCATAGCTCAACCACCTGTGATCTGTATGACCTTGAAACATTTACTAGCTCTGATCTTTAGTTGCCTAATCTAGGACAAGGAAATACAATCCTTACTCTGCCTCCATTGAAAGAAAGTTCTATGACCCAATATGATCAGGGGCAACACATTTCATCAATGCTCAATGCTTTTTTTTCTTGTAAGGTGACCTGGGCACTAGAAGAATCTGGGAACAGGAAGCCCATGTCTGATGTAGGTACCCTCAGGAAAAGCACCAAGAATGGGATGGCCATATATAGGAAGACCTCGACTAAGGTTGTACAAGAGGAGAATCAGCATCCTGCCTGGGTCTCTAACTTTTGGGCAGTGCAGTCAAGAAGGAATCAAGTTGAAAGAGTTATGGAGAGGAAGTTTGCTCTGGATTCTGAATGTTCTAGAACAGGCACAAAAAGTACTGCTCATCTACTTGTCATAGGTGAAAAAACAGAGGCTCGACAGATAAAGTTACATGCCAAAGTCATATGGCAAGTATGACTTTTCACCTTGCACTCTTACTGTGAATTTAGCTTCATACCACCTACCACAGGTTCCTTGTATGCCCAGGGGTATGAGGTGTGGCAGGACTTCGCCTTGTGCATACTCATAGGCACCTCCTTAGGAGAGAGGGCCCTGGGAGATAAGTCCTCACTAATGGTAGATATAAATACATTGATGCATTCTTTTCCCTTTCTCCTCCTGTAACCCAGTAGCAAGGCTCAGTTTATGCATAAGCAAGTAGGCAGTCTTGAATAGAAGTAGTTGGGCAGTTCCCCCACCTGATTTTACCCTGGTCTCAACTTCATTTTACTTTTCCTTCACTACTGCTTTCTGAGCTCACTGCCAAAGGCAGTTGTGGTTGCTGTGAGACTTCTTTCAGTGAAACTCAGACTAAGGCTTCCTAGTACATTACACAAAGCCTGGCACATGGGAGGTGCTCATTATCAGGAAGGCATGGTGTGCTATCAATATGGCCTCCACAGGAGTTGAAGAGGTAGCTCAGTCAGTAAATGTTTTTTCTGTGTAAACATGAAGACCTGAGTTCAGATCCCCAGTATGTCCATAAAAGGAGGGGTGCAACACTGTACATCTGCAATACCAGTACTATGGAGTAGAGACAAGTGGGTCCTTGGGGCTCACTAGTTATCCAGTCTAACCAAATCAGTGACTTCCAAGTTTAATGAGAGACCTTGCCTCAAAAAATAAGGTGGAGAAATTGAAGATGACACCCACCATCAACACTTGCCCTCCACATGTACACATGTGCACATATTCAAATAATTTATACAGAGACATATGTACACACACAACCCCCCCACACACACCCAAAAATGGAACTCTGCCTGGACTCTAGGTTCCTTACTGGTCAAGGTTATAGACATATGCTCTGGGAACCACAAAATGGCTAACCACTAGCTTCCCACACTCTCTGTGTATGGAAAGCACCTCTTTGGATTGCCTGCAAAGTGGTGTTGGTTGGCTCCTCTTCCCTAAGGAGACTATTGCCATGGATCCTCACCTGTACCCATTTAATCTCTCAAAATCCTTCTGAGTCTTTCTGCTCCTCTCATGAGTTCTATTTCTATTCCTAAGGCCTTGATTTTTAGACAGCACTGGGGATGGAATCTGCCTCCTGGCTTTGGCATTCAGAGTTCAAAGGGAGCTCAGGATCCTGGTTGGCTGCATTGTCTCTGTGTTAAAGAAAGATGGATGGAGGGAAAGAGGAGAGAGAAGAGAGAGAAGACAGGAGAGAGACTGACTCTCTGGCATCTAAGGACACTAATCTGAGCATGAAGTTCCTACCATCAAAACCTCATCTAAACTTAATTACCTTCCAAAGAAACCACTTCTAAATATTATCATTTGGGGATTAAGGTTTCACCATATAAACAATTTTGTGTGTGTGTGTGTGTGTGTGTGTGTGTGTGTATGTGTTGCTAAGGATGGAAATCAATACCTTATGCATGCTAGGCAAGTGTTCTACCATTGAGATGGAGCCCCATCCCTAATTTTTAATTTTTATTTTGACACTGAGTCTCACCACATTGCCTAGTTTGGTTTTAAATTTACTTTCTCACCTAGGGAGGCCTTGAATTTCCAATCCTTCTGCCTCAACCTCCCGAATAGCTGGGATTAAAAGGACCAGCAATATTCAAGTGTTGAGGAGACACAACTCAATCATAGAAACCTCCAAACAAAGTATCCATAAGCCCTCAAAAAGGCACACTAGAGTAGACACAAGAGCTGGGCACATTATAATGGACATAAGAGCTGGGTACATTAGAATAGACACAAGAGCTGGGCACACTAGAGTGGACACAAGAGCTGG
>CABHPQ010110222.1:0-11793 GCA_902168405.1 Peromyscus aztecus
CAGCCTGCCTTGGCTGAGTGCTGGCATTCTGGAGCCTTCACTTTCTCTGACTTTCCTGTCAATGCCAGAGAACGGTACAGTCCCCAAAATGGTGGTGGTGGTGGAGGTTTGAGGGGTAGAGGAGATCCATTCATCCAGCAACCAGCACTGTAGGCTAACACAACTAAGTGTGGTTACATACACAGCACAGAGAAAAGGACCCAGAAGGACCAGTAGTATATCAATGTAAAGGTGGGCAGAAGCTGTGTGGCTAAAATCCATCCACTTAGATAAGCTTCCGGGGTGACAGGAACAGGCACCCACCGAAGCCAGGGCCCACAGTGCAGGGTTATTGACTTTACTGTTAGTAAATTCCAGAAGTTCCAAGCTGGAAAGGTAGTCAAGCATCCCCAGACCTAATCTAACCACACAGTCCTCTAAGTCACCGAGCAGACATCTCAAACATCACCCCACCCTTTGCTCTGTGATACTCAGCGCTCACGCATCAGTCCGGAATGTGTTGCTGTTTCCGAAGGTGATTGTCAGCTTTGTTTTGCTTGCAAACTGAATTTAGGGATCCTGTCTTCCTCCCCACTCCACCCCACTCCTGGGCTTGTAACTGTCTGTTTCTCTACAGGAGCCCCAGGCCCCAGTACAGTCAGCAAGGTACAGGAGGAGGGAGCAAAGACCTACGCAGTGCCGCAGTGCCGCAACTCTCCTGCTATTTCCGGAGGCACCGTGGCATCTGTGCCAGAAGGGTGGGGCAAGAAGTCTGAGGTTCAGAGAGACATTTGAACAGACTTTGGCCACAGTGGCACAGGGAATTAACCCGGAAGATCCCAGGAAACGCTACAAGTAGTTGGCAGAGCCGGTAATTCCTAATAGGACGATAGGAAAGGCTATGCAGTGGGTCGCGACCCCTAGGGTGACATGTCCTGTATATCAGATATTTACATTATGATTCATAACAGTAGCAAAATTACAGTTAAGAAGTAGCAATGAAATAATTATATGGTTGGAGGTCCCCACAACATGAAGGGGCGCAGCATTAGGAAGGTTGAGAACCACTGCTCTACTCCGGAAGAGCCTGGCTTCAGGAATGAGTGAGTGGTCCTGTGTCTGTTTGGTGGCCCCTGGGCTCAGCATAGGGCCTTATTTATGCTGTGCAGGAACTTTACCACAAAGCTACATTCCCCGGCTGGGGTTTCTCCACCTTTTACTCCATTTCAACTTACTTTACTGAATCATAAAGGTGCAGCAGCTTCTTAACTCTACACATTCATTTGAATTTACAATCTTTATCATCTTATAAGGAATTAGATTTGATTATAGTATTTTTTCAAACAAGATGTGTGTTGGTTGGCCCCTCCTACCCCTTAAAAATTAAGGAGAAATGGCATGTCTTATTACACCGTAATCTTTGAAAGGTTTCGGGTGACATGTGACATCTCATACTAACTCTCCCTGGGATTAAAAAAAAACAAAAAACAAAAACCTTCCAGACACAAGAGATGCTGGGTGGGGCATTTGAGCCTCCAGGTTCCCAGATCCTGCGGCCATCCTTGGTGTCCACGTTGCTAGAAACACAGTGGAGGCTTGGTATGGTGGTGTACACCTTTAATCCCAGCACTCCAGAGGAAGAGGCAAGTGAATCTCTGTGAGTTCGAAGTCAGCCAGATCTACATAGTGAGTTTTAGGACAGCTAGAGCTACATAGTGAGACCCTGTTTCAAAAAAACAAATAAACAAAAAATAGAAAGGAACGAAAAGAGAAAAGTAAAAGTAACATAGTCCCCAGGTGGGCTGTAGCTCAGTGGTGGGTCACTCACCCAGCTTGCACAGGTGCTGGGTTCCAGTCACCCAGCTTGCAGAGGTGCTGGGTTCCAGTCCCCCTGGCACCGTAAAGATAAAAATGATAGTGGGATTTTGTTTTGGTTTTTCTCGTGATGATAACACAATGAAGTTGGATGTCAAATAAACTTGAATTTGAAACCTAGTCCTACAACTTACATCTTAATTGACATAGATTAGTTATTTAAGTCCTTTAAACCTTGTATTTAATAGAGGAATTGAGTAGGTTAGCCTTACAAGATTCTAATGATTAAAAAAGAAAACATAGAAAGAATTTAGAAACATTTCCTACACAAGTTGTGTTAATTAGCCATTGGCCATTATTGTGATTCCTTATCTTCCTATTTGCATACTTGCATGCATATCCCCATGCACACGCATGTGCACACACACACACACACACACACACACACACACACTGCCCCCAATCACAAATGGGAAGGGAATGTGAGATGTTGGTGAGAGAACTGTAAGTTCTTTCACCACTTCCGGGGTGCTGAGGAGTTCCCGCACATCTCTGCTTCCTGAGGAATGTACATTTCTCTAGTAAGGACCCAGGAAAGGGAGGAAGAAACTCACCAGACCTGGGAGAGGTCCCGAAGATGGAAAACCTGTTCTGGCCCTCAGCTGGTGACTTCGGTATGGGCACAAGTCCTGCTCCGGGCAGCCCCTCTAAGGGTCTATCCCAGCACCTCAGTAGGTATGCCTGTCCCTTGGTCCCTCTACAGGAACTGTTCATGGTCCAGAAGTTTGCATAGGGGCCAGGGGGCACTCACTCCAGTCCTGACCAGCTGCCTCTTCAACGGCTCAAGCCCTTCCCTTCCCCACCCTACTTCAAACACCTAGACAGTTCTGTGGCCAGGCCTTTAACCCTTTCCGTGCTAGCGCCCTGCCCTCAGCATTCCCTGAACAAAGGGTAGCCACAGGCCTCAGGCTCCTGTGGAAACAGGTGTGGGAACCCAGGCTAGGGTCACCCTGAGGGGGGCGGATGTGGGACCCGGATAACTAGGGAACTTTTCTCTTCCCTCTAGCAGGGGACAGGGAGAAGCTGAGGAGGGACAAGGGAACATCATCCCAGGGCAAGAGTCACAGCTACTTAACAGCAAGGTCTTCCCTGAGGTCAATAGGGTTCTCTGGGCTCTCTCAGAGTTGGCTTAAAAACTGCTCTTTGGTCCCTTTAAGAGGCAGGTTACAGTAGGGAGGGAGGAGGGAGGAGGGAGGACTGTATTTATATGTGATAAGAGTCCAGGGAGAAGAGATCTCAGGTGAGGAGGGCCCTAGCTCTGACAGGAACAGAGTGACCAGCCACTCAGCATACACACACATGGCATGGCTTGTTTTGGATACCAGGCGACAGGATATTTGACCAACTCCTCCACCCTTTCCTTGGTGACTGAGGGGGTGTGGTGGACTCACCCTCACTTTCCCTCCAGGGCAGAGGGCAGCTCAGCACACATTGGACTTCCGGAGGTAACTGGGAACATGCTTCTCTAATGATCCAGTGGCTACTGGAAAGGGTTTGTTGGAAGATTTGCTGCCTCTGACAACTCGTTATTTACAGGACCTTGGACAAATTACGTATTAAATGCTTTATCCCTCCTTTGTAAAGTAGGGCAGTAAATGGGAAACGTGGATTGGTAGTAGTCACTCAGTAAACATGATGTGGGCCAGTGTGATGGCGCACAGCACCCTGGGGGCATGGCCAACCTGGGCTATGTAGTGAGTTCAGGTTAGTCACATCTATACAGAGGCAAGTTTTGAAACTGTGTCTCAAAAACAAGTAAAAATAAACATGCTAACTGCCATCTGCTGGTGATCTTTGGGTAAGCTCATTGACTTTGTTCTTTGTGACCGATTGAATAATTATATTACCTGTCTTATGGTTGTTAGGTTTTAAGCCTGGGACAAATGACTGAGATGCCTATTCGACATATCAAAGTGGACCTGGCTGCCAGGTCCTCCCTGCATCCCTCAGCCCTCACGTGGTACAGGGCCCTCCTGGTTAGCATACCCCATCCCCTACCCTGAAGGCTCTAGCTCAGGGGTTTGGGCTGCTCTTCCCTATATAATACAACCATTTTGGTTACCTGCTCTCTGTATTTTGGATCTTTTGGATGCTGCACCTGGTTCCCATCTCTCCCCTCTCCCGACATGGCCCAGCTCAGTCTGGATATGTCCGCTCTGGACTCTCCCGGAGGTAGGTCCCTGCCTCTCTCTGGCTGTGCTCTCCCACGTAACTAATAAACTTTCTTCTCCACCATACCCGGGAGCAGGAGAACCAGTCATCCTTTTTTATTTCTTGTTTGTTTTTGTCTTTGTTTTGTTTTTTCATTCCGTGGTCAGTCATCCTTGCTGTGGATGAGAGGAAAGACAGTTGCTGCCAGAAGGAACTATGGACCCTTTCCTACATGCCCCAGCCAAATACGAGAAGGGGATGGTGGGTGATTGCGTCTTCATGAAAACAGGAGAAACGTCTGTGCCACCTTGGTGGGGAGGATTCCACGGAAATCCATATTAAATCATCTGTGATGGTCCAGACGAGGGTGAGGGCTCCAAGATGGGGATTACTGAGGTCAACACTGGTGGCCATCTTGGCACCTCGTTGTCCTGACTCTGTGTGGTTAGCAGCGCTGCTCCCCAAGCCCCAGCTGTGAGCCAAGGGAGACAACTTCCTGGGCCTCCACTCAATTGCCCTGTTCTCTCTGCAGCGTAGACTCACCTACTTTCTCCGGATCTGAAGGCCAGGATGTGAAGGGAGCGGAAATGGAGGCAACTGACCGCATCTGCATCTGGTACGGAGCTGAGTGGGGCTGAGGAGCTGCCTGGGTGCCACAGAGGGCTAGACGGCTGCTCTGCATAAGGTAGAGGGGACCTGGCACCTTCAGGATGGCTATCTACCCTTTTAGGATGGAGTCCCAGTTTGGGCATTCGGTCTCCAGGGTGATGAGGTGCTGCCTTATCTCCCCTCTCTTCTCACAGATCTGCCTACAACCTGAGATCAGGGCTCACACCCTGGAGGGTTTTGGTTTTGTTTTCTGTATCAGGGAGTGCTCATCCTCTAACAGATTGCCTGAGGCTGACCAGGGCAGTCCGGAAGCCGACTGTGCACCTAGTCTGTCTACAGACTCCAGGAGTCCGTATACTCTCCACAGCCTCTACTCCAGGGAGGTTCAAATTCCACCCTGACTCCGGGGCAGCTGATCTCTTGAGAGATGAAGTATCCAGTCTGGCCTCTTTTCAAAGTACCCATGCTTGTCATCTGTGAGCTCCTGGGTTCCCGTTTCATCTCCTTCCCCACCAGTTCACACAGTGCCGCTGAGCTGTGCAAGGAAAAGGAGTGAGCTCCCTAGCTTTCCAGAAGAGACCACCCAAGAGTGAACGCCAAGGGGTGGGGGGAAGCAAAACAGCTTTATGTCACCTGCCCATCTTGTTGTGGGCAGGAGAGCCCTCCTCCTGCCGCTTAACTGTATCTCCAGCAGAAAACACACATGGGAAAACAGTGCTCCCTTCTCTGGAAATAGTTCGGTACTAGACAGCAAGAGCCTCCCTACCCAATGGGCTCCCCCTTCGATACACCCCTACACCTGTTCACCCTGCCCCAATCTGGGCACTCCCAGGTTCCCACCGGAACATGAACAAGAGCAGTCTTGTTCTCTGACCTGGCTGGTGCTGGGATGTCCAAGCTGCAGGGCCTGAAAGAAGGATGTGAGCTGGCTGAGGACCACCCCATTTGGAGCTTCCCGTTGTCTCCATGTCCTTTTCATCTTCCAGGGAGCCAGAGGCTCCCACAGCTGGGTAAAGGAAAGGTTAAGCCGGTTGGGCAGGGGAGCTGAGGAGTGGAATCGAAAGGGGAAACTTGGTAGCATAAACAAAGCCGGTATTTGTTGGGCTTCCCCTCTGCTTGGGAGGGTGTTCTCAGACCACGGCATTCCTGGGCTGGACAGAATCCGTTCACAGTGGCTTCTCCTCAAAGCTGCTGCAGCTGAAGCTACTTTTTCCACTGGCTGCACAAGGGCCTGACGAAGGAAACCCACTTCTTCTGGGCCTGAAAAGCTAACATTGCTGGGCGGAGTGGTGCACGCCTTTAATCCCAGCACTCAGGAGGCAGAGGCAGGAGGATCTCTGAGTTTGAGGCCAGCCTGGTCTACAGAGTGAGTTCCAGGACAGTCATGGCTGTGCAATAAGGAGACCCCATCTCAAAACAAAATAAATTCAAACTCAAGAGAAGCCATTTCCTTTAATAGCTTTTATTTATATGTATGTGTTGGTGCCTGCAGGCGTCATAGAAGGGTGTTGGACCCCCTGCGGCTAGAGTTAGTCCACCTGACATAGATGCTAACTTCTGAAGCAGGGTCCTCTGTGAGAAGTGTGTGCTTTTAACTGCTGAGCCATCTCTTTTGGTTTTCAAGACAGGGTTTCTCTGTGTAGTCCTGGCTGTCCTGGAACTCCGAGATCCTGCCTCTGCCTCCCTAGTGCTGGGATTAAAGGTGTGCGTCACCACAGCCTGGTGCCATTTAGGTTTTTTTGTTTTGTTTTTAAGATTTATTTATTTATTTATTATGTATACAGTGTTTTGTCTGCATGTATCCCTGCCCAGCAGAAGAGGGCACCAGATCTCATTATAGATAGATGGTTGTGAGCCACCATGTGGTTGCTGGGAATTGAACTCAGGACCTCTGGAAGAGCAGCCAGTGCTCTTAACCTCTGAGCCATCTCTCCAGCCTGCCATTTAGTTTTTTAAAACATAATTAAAAAAAAAAATGTGTGTGAGTGTACCATTTGAGCATCTTGTACCAGCAGTCTGGAAGAGGGCATTGGATCCCTTGGAACTGGAGTCAGAGGTTGTAAGCTACCATGTGGATGCTGAGAATAGAACCCAGGTCCAAAAGAACACCGGTACTCTTAACCACTAAGCCCCCCTTCCATCCCTAAAAATCAATACTTAGCCCAGTTCTCAATCTTCCTAATGCTGCGACTCTTTAATACAGTTCCTCATGCTGTGGTGACCCCCAACCATACAATTACTTTGTTACTTTATAATTTTGCTGTTATGAATCATAATGTAACTGTCTGATATGCAGGATATTTGATATGTGACCCCTGTGAAAGGGTCCTGACCCACAGGTTGAGAACCATTGCCTTAGACAGTGGGCTAGAAACAGGCTGTTTTCTAAAAAGGTCAGTAACCCGATCAGGCCCCTCAGGGTGAAGAGCCTCTGCAAAGCGTCTCCAGCTGTGGAGAGCTGGCAAGGAAGGCTTAGGGGAGTGTGTGGCGACAGAGGTGAAGACAGGAAAAAAAGACAACCACAGGGTTCAAAAACAAACAGGTACATTCCTGCCACCTGTAGACCACACCCCAAGGCCAAGAAAGTCTACTGGCTTGCCCTGGAACTGGGGCTTCAAGACCTGGCCTCCAGAAATCCCGTCTGTTCACAGCAGGACAGACATGGTGGTGTGGCATTTGTTTTTATTAGAAAATCCATTTGGGAAGTGCCCCTAAAGCAGGCAGAGCCTGTTCAGGCCCCACAGCTTTCACTTCATCTTCCACCCTCTTGAGAGGAGCTGCCAGGGGATGGGGGTGTCAGACAGAGTCCAAAGGGACCCTCCTAGACCCCCAAGAGTTCACCATTGCCCAGTAATATACCAACAGCACCCCAAAGCTGTGGCTACAGGCAGTCCTGTTTGTATGGCTTCAGCAAGGACAGGGAGGCTCGCACAAACTCCCAGGCCTGCCCTCTGCATTCTGGTTGAGTTCAGGGTAGGATCCAGGACAAGATGGCCATGGACCAAGGGCCAAGAGAACACATTTGATACCCTATGGAGTCTGGAAAACACCGGGTTTCTTGGGAGAGAGGGCCGAGGAGCTGCATTCAGTTCTTCTTGGGTTTGGGAGTGTCGTATTTCCTCTTGCTGGAATACCACAGGAGCAGAGGGATGCCTATGGAGGGCAAGGTCATGACTCCAAAGGCTGCCCAGTCCAGCTGTGGAGGAAAACAAGGGCTTGCTTAGGAGTCTGGGTGCAGAGATGCAGAGAACAGGAACAAGGGAATAACGTGTTGAGGAGGGATCGACAGGGCCCAGACTTTGGCAGGGCTTTGCCAGAGACGTTCCAGCCTCTCTCCTTAGACCAAAAAAAAAGAAAAAAAAAAAACGCTCTCTCGGACCAGTCTACTTTTCAGGGCGTGGAGCCAAAGCCTCACCTTACTCAAATCCTAGACAGTGCTTGAGAAGGGGCTGTCCCTAACAGCCAAGCCTCCTGGGACACTAGACCATCCTTTCATACCTCTCCTTGCTGCCTTCCACCCTTGGTGAGCACCTGCCATGGATCACCAGGGCTTTTGCCACATCTCAGCTGCTATCAAAGTCTGCCCTGCCTTGCTTCCTGACTGGCCACACCCTCTCCAGACTCAGATGGACAGTCGGGGCTGCCTCTAGCTCCGCCAGGACCCTGCGTAAAACCTGACCGCAGCACCTTTCCTCCGGTTCCTTCCTGAGTCTGTGAGACCAGGGAATTTCATGGTTGCTGACGTTACATAGTGTCTCATGGAGCCCAGGCTGGCCTCAAACTGGCTAAAAAGTTAGTGACGACCTTCACCTCCTGACATCCCTGCTTTCATCTCCCCGGGAGCTGGGATGACAGGTGTGCTACCAGGCCTGGTTCGTATAGTGTTGGAGTAGAACCCAGGGCCGTGGGCATGCTAGGCAAACACTCTACGGACTTTTAGTGTGAGAGACTGTGTCTTATTTGGAGCTTCTGGATGAATAAATGAATTCCTTCATTCAGTGTTTAGTCAGCCCTAAAAAATTCTCTCCAAGCTCCAGCTGGGTGACATGGCACATGACTTAATCCCAGCACTCAGGAGACAGAGGCAGGAGGATCTCTATGAGTTCCAGGCCAGCCAGGACCTAAAAAACAAAACCAAAACTAAGCTTATGCAACTATCCCAACACTCTATGACCCACTGAATCTACTGAGGCCTCCAAGTGCCAGAACTCTGAAACAGGTTTCCACTCAAGGCTGAGCAGAGAGAAAGGCCAATTTTATGGTACTGGCTCTTGTGAGCTCATTTGACAAAAATCTGGGCAGGATCACCTCAGGAATATATCTAAAACTGTGTCTCTGTCTCTCTCTTTCTGTCTGTCTCCCATATGAAAACAAAAAAATCAGATAAGGCAATAACAAGTCAATCAATTTTCTGAGGAGACCATGCGTTTCCAGAACCAACAGAAGGTTCTCACACTGCGGGATGAGAGACAATACTGGAAGGGCTTACAAAATGGGGGGAGAATCTCCGGTCAAACTCCCGCTGGGCGAGGATTCCTCCCTGTCCAGGGGCACTGGTGGAGCCAATCTGGAGAGGAGGAAACAAAGGATTAAGGCAAGCTTCAAAGTCACCTCATCTGAGAAGAGGTTGTCCCAGCCAACAGTGCTACACATCAGACTCAGTTACTAAAAGGCATGGCTAAGAATGCTTAAAGAACACAAGTTATAGCTCAAGTGTGGAGTTCTTGTACGGTATGGAAGAAGCCTGGTTTGGATCATCAGTACTGGGAAAAGATAAAGAAAGAAACAAACTGTTGAGGGCTGGAGAGATGGCTCAGTGGTTGAGGACTGGCTGTTCTTTTATGAATTTGTTTTTGGTTTTTGAGACAGGGTTTCTCTGTGTAGCACTCAGCCGAGGACCGGCTCTTTTTGCAAATGACCTGAGTTTGGTCCCCAGCACCCACACAGTGGCTCCCAACCACCTCTAACTCCAGTTCCAGGGGATCAACCCCTTCTTCTCACCTCTTAGGCGCTAGGCATGCACATGGTACACATACATACAATTAGGCAAAGCTCTCATATATATAAATAAATCTACAAAATTTTCTTTTTAAAGAAAAGCTTTTAAATAAGATAGGTGAAGTCAAGCAAGGTGGCACATGCCTTTAATCCCAGCACTCAGGAGACAGAGACAGGCGGATCCCAAAGAGGTCAGCCTGGTCTACAGAGTGAGTTCCAGGAAAACCAGAGCTACATAGAGAAAGCCTGTCTTGAAAATAGAAAAATAAAGGCGGGTGGTGGTGGTGGTGGTGGCGGTGGCGGCGGCAGATGCCAGACGGATCTCTGCGAGTTCAAGGCCAGCCTGGACTACAGAGTGAGTTCCGGGAAAGGTGCCAAAGCTACACAGAGAAACCCTGTCTCGAAAAACTAAAAATAAATAAATAAATGAATGAATGAAAAATAAAATAAAATACACAAATAATAAGATAAGATAAAATAAAACCCAGAGAGATAATCCCTTAGGATTTTGTGAAGAAAGGCAGATTAGGAACCAGGAGAGCTGAAGTCTGGCACAGTGGCACTCACCACACAGTGAGCACCTGCTAGACAGGACATGTTAGTTACACAACTAAAACCAAAGCTTGGTCCACTGGGATCGAGATACAGAGCACTCCTGTCTGCGAGACAGGGTGTATCATGGGGTTGCCGGGCCTCGGCAATCATTTACTTATTCCTCAAGAGAAAACACTCTTTTCTTCTTCTCAGGGCTGCCCTGACTTAGCTGAAGTAGTGAGAAGCGTCCTGAAAATGTCAAAGCCCTACCCAATGCACATTACAGAGCAGGGCCGGGGCTGCTCCACATTCCTGTGCTTGAAGAGGGCCGAGAGTTTGGAGCTCACTGCAGAGAACTTTGTTCCCAGGTGGCAGGTGAGCTTTTGATTTTTGTGTCTATTAACCCACTAAGTACCAGGTAGTGCTGGGCAGAGTGGCTCACACACTTGTAATCCCAGCACTTTGGTGACTGAGGCAGGAAGGTCAGGAGTTCAAGGCCATCCTCTTTCAGAGTCTGAAGGTCAGCCTGGGCTACTGGAGAATCTGTCTCAAAAAAAGTTTAAAACAAAAAACCCAATCACTCAATTAATCAAAAATAAAGCTGGGTGCAGTGATACACACCTGTAACCTCCTCACTGGTAAGACAGAGGCAGGTGGATCTCTGAGTTCAAGGCCAGCCTGGTCTACAGAGTGAGTTCCAGGACAGCCAGCACTACACACAGAAACCCTGTCTCGAAAAACAAAACAAATTCAGAGGCTAGGTATGGTGGCACATGCTTTTGATCTCAGCACCTGGGAAGCAGAGGCAGGGGGCTCTCGTGTGAGTTCAAGGCCAGTCAGGATTATGTAGTGAGATGTACTTTGATTACCAAAATGAAAAAAAAGGAAGACATATAGATGGAGAGACAAAAGGATCCTGGGGGTGTGTAACAGCAGGTGGGAAAGCTTGGTCTTGGGTGGTAACATTGCCTTCCAAGTGAGGGGAAGACAGTGGAGTCTGGGAAGGTGACTGGAAATGGCAAGAACAGCTATAAAATGAAGAGCAAACGACACATTCCAGACTACAGGGAAAGCAGAAGACAGAGGGGAGGAGATGCTGTAGACGAATTTCTAAATGGTCTTATTAATATAGGGGTGAAAGCCTTAGCGAGATCAGAGAAACAGGGAGAGCCACCAGCCAACCTTCCCTCACCAACTCTGCAGCTTCCAAATGTGAGCTACTTCCTGTCTACCCACGCCTTTATATGCCTTGCTTTTCTGCCCTCTCCTTGGCTCGTAGCCCAGCTACCTCACTTCCTTGTCACTGCCTGTCTGTACAGACCTTCAGGTCTCTATGGTTGGTACTGGGATTAAAGGCGTGTATCACCACACTTGGCTCTGTTCCTTAGTATAGCCTTGAACACACAGACCCCCTGCCTGCTAAGTGATCAGATTAAGGGCGTGTGCTGCCTGACTTTGTTTACTTAAAATGGCTGGCCATTTCCCCCTGATCTCCAGGCAAGCTTTATTTATCAAAGCACAAATAAAATATCACAAGATGCTATGGCTTCCCATCTGGTGCAGGTACACTGTTCTGGAACTTTTTTTTTTTTTTTGTTTTTTCGAGACAGGGTTTCTCTGCGTAGCTTTGCGCCTTTCCTGGAGCTC
>CABHPQ010110226.1:0-10167 GCA_902168405.1 Peromyscus aztecus
GAGGTCCTGAGTTCAATTCCCAGCAACCACATGGTGGCTCACAACCATCTGTAGTGGGATCTGGTGCCCTTTTCTGGCATGTAGGCAGAACACTGTATACATAATAAATAAATAAATCTTAAAAAAAAAACAAAAAAAAAAACTGACAGCAATAGTATATTTACTACAAAGAGAATGTATCTAACACCCTCCACACAGCATTGACATAAAATGTTCAGTAAATGCGAGCTGTTAGTGATTTCTGTTAGAAATATCTAAAAAGTCTTTGATTATACTAGTCTCCTCTATTCGAATAAACACATCTTGCTCATTCCCTCTATCCTCGGGATTTTGGCACAAATTAGATACACACTAAGTCATTTTGGACAAACAAGAAACACAGACTGGGTAGGAGATGAGAGACAGAAGTACAGAAGAATGGTACAGGTATGAGCAGTAACAAAGGGAAGAGCAATATATCTACTGGGCTTCAGGCCTGGGCCAGCTGACTTACTGCTTATCACATAGTGAAATAGACCTAGAAAGAGTTTAGAAACTTTTACGACAATGCGACCTTGACCAATGATCAGATTTGCATTCTTTGAAGATTTTTATTAGGAAATAGTCATAGGAAGTTACAAAAAATAGTATTCCTGTACTCTCCCCAACTCTCCTGCACAGTAACCGCACAGCTTAAGGACAGTATGAAATCAGGGAACTGACAGCGGTCCAAGCGCGAGTTTCCTTTTTGTCGCTGTGATAAAACCCTGACCCAAACAACTTAAGGGAAGAGTTTATTCAATTAACATTTCCAGGTTACAGTCCACCATCCTGGAAGTCAGGGTAGGAACTCAAGCAGACACCATGGAAAAACAGTTTGCTGTTTTGCTTGCAGGCTCAAGCTTAGCTTTCTTATAATAGTCCAAACTGATGCCACCCACAGTAGACAAGCACACCTACATTTATTAATAATCAAGCCCACAGGCCAATACATTACTGCTCACTAGATTAAATCTTGTCACTATTTTTTTTAAACACGGAACTCAAATTCACTTCTGTGTATAAACACAGTTCTATGTAATTTCATCCCATGCAGATAGGTGTAACCACCACTACAATCAAAACATAGCTATTCAGTGGCTCAATTATTTTCAATGTCTAAATTTTAAATTTTTTTATATGTATGTTTTGCTTGTCTGTATATACGTGAATCATGTGAGTGTCTGGTGCCCTTGGAAGCCAGAAGAGGGTGTTGGATCCTCTGGAACTAGAATTACAGATGGTTGTGAGTAGCCAAGTAAGACCAGAGCCCAGATCCTCTGTACTTACCCTGAATCATCTTTCCAACCCTCAATGTCTAAATTTTTTCATTTTTTTTCTAGGAACTCAATTTTGTTGTGCTTAAAAAGTTATTGATCCGTAACAGTGAAATAAAGAAAAATATATCCAATTTATATCATATATAAAACAGTCTTCATGTTCCTTGAATTTTCTAGTACATCAACGTACGATAGATATCCTAACCTAGGTCTACAACAAAACTGCAAAACAGATGAATGCTAAGCTAGCAAGGCTCTAGGACCAGCAACCATCAAAACCATCCTAAAAGTCAGGAAGTTAGGGGCTGGGGATGCTTTTCCTCATACTGGGTGGCCTTGTCCAGCCTTAAGACAAGGGGAGGTGGTCCTTACTGCAACTTGATGTTTCGTTGACAGCCATGGAAGGCCTGCCCTTTTCTGAAGAGAAACAGAGGAGTGAATGGGGCGGGGAAGGGGGGGAGGAGGGGGCAGAGGAGAGGTAGTGGGAGAGAGACTGGGAGGAGGAGGAGGGGAAACTGTGGTTGGGATATAAAAAAAAGTATGTAAAATAGTATTTTTTAAATTTTAAAAAAAAAAAAAAAAAAAAAAAAGAACTGGGGCTGGCCAGTGGTGGTGGAACACATCTTTAATCCCGGTACTTGGGAGACAGAGGCAGGCAGGATCTCTGAGTTGGAGGCCAGCCTGGTCTACAGAATGAGTTCCAGGATGATTAAGGCTGTCTCCAAAAACAAAAACAAAAAAAAAAAAAAAAAAAAAAAAACTGGGGATGTAGCTCAGTTATAGAGTGCTAAATACAGTGCATGGATATGAGGCCCCAAGTTTGGTTCTCACCGATGAAATAAAATTTTAAAAAGAAAAACTTATAAAACCATACACCTATATAAACATGTATTTTAAAACACTTACATAGGGCTGTGAAGATGGCTGCTCTTGCAGAGGGCCTGAGTTCAGTTCCCAACACCACAAGAATGGCTCCCAATTGCCTAGGATACCAGTTCCAGGGGATCTGACATTGCCAGTCCCTGCATTCATGTGTACACACACACACACACACACACACACACACACACATATTCATAACTAAAAATAAAATCTTCACTCATGCAGAAAATATTGAAAACAAAAATGCTTAAGCAGTGAATGCATGTCAAAAACACACACAGCTGTACTCAGGAGGCAGAGCCAGGCAGATCTCTGTGAGTTCGAGGCCAGCCTGGGCTACCAAGTGAGTTCCAGGAAAGGCGCAAAGCTACACAGAGAAACCCTGTCTCGAAAAAAACAAAAGAAAAAAGAAAAAAAAAGAAAAACACACAGCTAACAAAAAAATTTCCAGCAAGCATGTGTTCAGCTGAAAAATATGCTATCATGGATTTTAATCTCATTGTCTAGTACCACACCAGTATCCTCTTTAATGACAAAGAAAAAAATACTCCAACAAAGAACATTAGGTTCTCCCTAATAGTTACACTATTATTCTAAAGCACCTGACCAATATTGTAATTCAAGAAAGTCTTTTCTGTTCAGTCACCATTATTACAATATGTTTATATCAGCTAGTAACATTATTTCTTACACATACTATTGTTAATGTGCAATATACATTATATGTGTAATAAGCAATATTGTTTATAATTGTACAACCTGCTTCCTATGTTATTGCATAATATAAGTTTTGTTTTTTAATGGGCCTGGTAAAGTTACCATAGAGTACACCTATTTTGGTTACTTTAAAGGAACTTTTGAAGTAAATTTTTTTACCACTTTCTTTCTTTCTCCCCCCCCACCCCCCACCCCCACCCCACAAGGATCCTCTGTGTATCCCTGGCTGTCCTGGAACACACTCTGCAGACAAGGCTGGCTTTGAACCCACAGAGATTTGCCTGTCTCTGCCTCTTGCGTGCTAGAATTAAAATTGTGTGTGCTTTTTAATTTATTTTTTATTTTATGTGCACTGGTGTTTTGTCTGCATATATGTCTGTGTTGGAGCGTCAGTTCCCCTGGAACTGGAGTCACACACACAGTTGTGAGCTTCATGTGGGTACTGGGAATTGAACCCTGGTCCCCTGGAAGAGTAGTCAGTGCTCTAAACTGTTGAGCCATCTCTCCAGGCCTACATTTTTACCAATTTCTAAGTAGGTACTTTATTGTATGTTAATAAAATTCACCTCTATAGATAACCCAACTATACTTTTAGCACAGAAGCAGTACTATAAAATATGTAGTTTATGTTTTAGAATTCATATAGTTGCCCTGGGAATAGATAAATTAATGGCAGTCATATTTTTAACCAGACAATAAAAAAAAAAAAAAATCAAGGCCAGCCAGTCATGGTGGGAGGCAGAGGCAGGCGAGACCAGCTTGGTCTACAGAGGAAGTTTCAGGACAGCCAGGGCTACATAGAGGAAACCCACCCTATCTAGGAAAACAAAACAAAGCTGGCACCAGTGAGATGGCTCAGCAGGTAAAGGCACTTGCCCCCAAGTCTGACAATCTAATTTCGACACGTGGGACTCATGTGGTACAAGGGAATGACTCCCAAAATGACCTCCATAGGTATATAGGTACACACACATACAAAATAAAATTAACACAGCCTTTGTACATGCTGAAGAATAGAAGAAATGGGTTTCCATAGGAAGGGTTTCTGTAGCCATTATATACTTAATAAATATTTGTTCTATTTGACATTCTTATCTGTCAAACCTGGTGTCTGACTACTCAAAGACAGTATACAATTAATAACTATTACCAAGAAGCCAAATATCAGACAAAAAACTCAAAGTGTAAGTTACATCATGTTTCACAAAGAACATTTAGGATCACTATATAACCCTTCCTAAAGAGAAAGTCTAGGGGTTGGGGATTTAGCTCAGTGGTAGAGTGCTTGCCTAGCAAGTGCAAGGCCCTGGGTTCAGTCCTCAGCTCTGGAAAAAAAAAAAAGAGAAAGTCTAAACTTGGCACGGAAGTGGGCAGTAGCAAGAGCTATAGTCAGAAACTACCACTTGCTCCAAATTCTTGCAAGCCCACAGCAGTGTTCCCAGTAAGCAGCCCTTCTTCTATCAGGCGTGTTTGCACAATTATATTCTTATCAACACCCACATCATCCCAAAGCTATTTTCACTAGCAAGATGTTAGCATTTGACAGAAAAAGCACTCTAAAATAAAAGGCAGCTTTAGAGACTCATATCAACTTTAGAACTCAATTTAAATAACCAATTTACTTACTCAGCTGGAAAAGCCACTAAGTAGCCACTATGCCTGACCAAAATGAAACAAAAGACTACCAAACCTTATTGTTTTTTAAATGCCTCATTTGTGTTTAGCAAATATAGTAAACTACCTCCAAAATTTAAATACAAATATACTCAGAGATTGAAAAAAAAGTATAGTTATAAATATTAAGTTACCTGAATGTGCTAAGGGAATGCCTTAAAGTCATATATTAAAACACTTAGGGAATAAGAAGGATCCTGATGTCATGATGTCTAACAGTTCAGCCAAAAAAAATTTCCAAAAAACCGAGAAGCTGGTAAAATGGCCCACCAGGTAAAAAGCAAGGCTCACCACCTCAGTGTGATCCCTAGAAGCCAAGTTATAAGGAGAGAACGAATCCCCAACAGTGGTTCTCTCTGACCTCCACGCATTCAGCATGACATTCACATGCCCACCTCACAGACACACAGATTACTCACTCATTTTCATACACATGCACACACACAAATTAGGAGAAAGTAATACAAATGGCAAAATTTCCATTACTGGTGGTTAATCTAGGCTAAAATTATAGTATAACAGCTCATGTCTATAATGCAAGTATTTGTTAATTTGAGTCAGAAGAATTAGGAAAGTCTCAAAAAATGTTATACTATTATAACCTGAGATGCACATGTCTATAATCCCAGCCCCAGCACTCTAGGGGATAATGTAGTAAGATAACAATTTCCAGGCCAGGATAGACTACACAGCAAAAGCTTGTCTCAAAAACAAAATGATGCCTGGCAGCAGTGGCACATGCCTTTAATCCCAGCACTCAGGAGGCAGAGCCAGGCAGATCTCTTGAGTTCGAGGCCAGCCTGGTCTACAGAGCAAGATCCAGGACAGGCACCAAAACTACACAGAGAAACCCTGTCTCAAAAAACAACAACAAAACCAAACAAAAAACAAAATGAAACACACAAGCCAGATTTTCTCAAAAAGAAATCTAAACCTGATTGTTGATGATTCTAGATATAAACTCTCCTTCTATGTTTTACAATAGTTTTTAGTGCCCTATAACATAAGGTACTATTCTAATATTCTAGTTTTTGTTATTTTATCTTCTTGTTTAAGGTACTACTTGTTTAAGGTACAGAAATTATAAGTTGCTCATCAAGTCTCTAACCCAAGTTGGCCATCTTTTGCTATCTGTCATTCACCATGACAAGTCTATCTTCTCAGCACAAGTGACAAGACTCATGGAACAGCAGCAAATACTAGGGTTATTAGAAATTCCTATTAAGAATAAATCACGCCAGACAGTGGTAGCGCACGCCTTTAATCCCAGCACTTAGGAGGCAGAGACAGGAGGATCTCTGAGTTCAAGGACAGCCTGGTCTACAGAGTGAGTTCCAAAACTCTACAGAGACCTTGACTAAACAACAATAATAATAATAAATTGCCAGGTATAGTGGCCTTTAATCTAGCATTCAGGAAGCAGAAGCAGGCAGATTTCTGTGAGTATGGACTCAGCCTGGTCTACACAGTAAGTTCCAGGCCAGCCAAGGCTACAATGGTGAGACCCTGTCTCAAAAAAATCATACTGGACACAGTGGTACACTTCCCCTCCACCTGCTATAGTACTGGGGCTTGAATGCAGGGCCTCTTGCATGCCATCCAAGTGTTCAACCACTGAATGCTCTTTAAGACAGGGTCTTACTAAGTTGCTAAGGCTGGCCTTGAATTAACTCAGTAACCCAACCATGCTTGAATATTTGATCCTTCTTCTGCCTTAAGACTACCAGTCACTAGTAGGATTACTAGTCTGTACCAACAGGCCCTTAGAAGGTCAAGGCAGGAGTTGAAGGTCACCAGGAGTTATCAGTGAGATCCTGTCTTATCAGCAAAAAAACAACAAAAGAGGCTCATACACTAAATCTTCACAGTGGAGCTTCAAAAGAGCATTCCTTGCCTCATGGTGTCACATCTATATTCTCAGCACTTAGGACACAGAGGCACAAGAACCATGGCATTCACACTAGCCTTAACTACATACTAAGATTTTATCTAAACTAAACCAAGAAGAATTTCTGGTCTTTATTTTTCTACAGTGGATGTCTTGGTAATCTCATCCAGTCTGGTGGCTTTGTACACTACCTAAATAGATGACTACAAATTTATCTCCAGCTTAGACCTTTCCCTGAACACCAGACTTGCATAACAATCCAACCTAAATGTCTTAACAAGCATCTCCAATTTACTATGCCTAAAAAAGAACTACTAATCCCAACTCGATCTTTCTACATCATCCCTAACTTAGAGGAGGGCAAATTTCCAACTGACAGACCAAAAACCTTAGAATCATCCTTAACTTCTCTCACATGCCACATGTGTCAACAAATCTTATTAATCCTCAACATACATTGAACATTCATCTATTTCAGATACTACCTTGGTATAAGCCACCAGCAACTCTCTTCTGGATTACTAGCTTCTTTACAAGTCTTCAGGCTTCCACTCTGTTCCTCTCTGCAATTCTACAAATGATCCTTCTGAAGCTGAAAGCAAATCGTATCATTCCTCTAATTAAAACTCACAGCGGGGTGCACATGCAGTCCCAGATGTTCAGGAGGCTGAGGCAGGAAGATCATTTGAGCTCAAGAATTCAAAGCCAGCCTGGGTTCCTCTCAAAAAAACAAAATCAAAAAAGACCCAGTCAAATCCTTAGAATGGCTCTACAAAGCTTTAAGAAACCTGCACTCAGCCTACTGTGAACCTATTGACTGTCAAATTCTTTCTCATTCAGTTCTGGCCACACTGAGAAGAGCTTGGAATATTTCCTCAGCTCGTTATTACCTCTACTTGAGTTATGATGGTTACTGCCCTGCCACCCCACCTACAACTCCCCACTACATACACACACATACATACATACATATATATACACACACACACACTTTCTTTGTTTTTTTCTGAGACAGGGTTTCTGCGTAGTCCTGCCCATCCTTGGAACTGGCTCTGTAGACCAGGCTGGCCTTGAACCCACAGAGATCCACCTGCCTCTGCCTCCCAAATGCTGAGATTAAAGGCTCGAGCCACCAACGCCCTTTATATCTCTAAGTATTACTCTCTCAAGGATGCTTACCAGTTTAGCCATTTTATACTATCTCTCCTTTATCACTCACGTTCTATAGGATTTCCTAAAACATTTTACCTTTGCTCATTCTGCATAACTGTTTATTGACCTCATTGGAATGCAAACTTCACAAGGACAAATTTTTGTTGCTCTACAATACCAACCTTTAGTAAAGATAGGCCTGTGTTTAAAAAAAAAAAAAAAACTCTGCTTTTTATCATGTGTCTCCTTTATGACAGGTCCTTGAGGACTGATGGGATGAGCTTTCCCCTCACTAGCTACCCCTCACTATAATGGAAACCTAATGTAGTTACTCAAATAAGTATAGCCATTGACCTGAATACAATGACTTTTTTTTTTTCTTTCTTTCTTTTTTTTTTTTTTGTTTTTTGAGACAGGGTTTCCCTGTGTAGCTTTGTGCCTTTCCTGGAACTCACTTGGTAGCCCAGGCTGGCCTAGAACTCACAGAGATCCGCCTGCCTCTGCCTCCTGAGTGCTGGGATTAAAGGCGTGGGCCACCACCGCCCGGCACAATGACATTTATACTGTAAGAACAGCCAACATCCACACATTTGCATCTGATTAAAGAGTGAGTATAAGACAGATATAGCCCACCAGGCCCCAACTCAAACTCTAATCAAAGCAAATTTACATGTCACCTCAACTTCCCCTTTTCAAAGAACCATTTCAAACTATCCCAAGTCTGAAAGGGAATGACTTGCCTCTTCACAACCTCCCGTTTTTCCTCAACTTCAGTCAATTTCATCTTTTATCTTAAATCACACCTCTCAATTTTCCCTAATAACCCTGGTTCGCACACACCACACTCTATGCCAAGAGCTATTGACTCATTATCTCATGTAATCTTCTTCACAGCCCCAGGAAGGTGCTACCACTAGGCTAACCATTCCCCACATGGGAAAACCCAAATTTAAAGATAAGCCATTTGTTCAAGGTTAAATTAGTGTTCCAGTGCAGGTTTGTCTGCCTCTGAAATGCGGTTCTTTAACCTTGCTTCCTCCCAGTTTTAAGCAGGACTTCCTCACATGCTCTGCTATCACTCACTTCTCATTTCTTGGCCAGACCTCATTTTCTTCAGATGTAAAACAGGTGATATTGTTCAAGATGCCTACCAACATCTTCAGTCCAGTATTAAGAAAACATTTTATAACCTATACAGGTTAATAAACAGGAAAAAAATACACATGTATCAGAACTTACTCATCACTATTAAAAACTCTGAAGCAGTAAAGCCAGAAAAGCAATAAAATCCTGAGACTGTGAAAAACAATAAACATTATTCCTCACTTGCACAGTAAAGATACACTTCTGACCCCATTTTTCCACATATTATGAAAAATTTTTTCCTCCAATAAAAAAAGGATATAATCCTATCAGCTTTTAGACTTCACCACTAAACCTGGAAAAAGTCACTGGAAGGCTCTGCACCTTTCCTGGGGCTAGTATGCTACTTTGTACAAGGAAAGCAGTCAACACTGATTGAATTAATTATACAAATTCCTTTTGAGATTTTTCAAGTCTCAAACCCCTATAACAGAACTTTGCTACTGGACCGATTGTACAGTAAATCCAAACATTCTAATTAAAATGTTAATCCAAAGCCAAGAATCCAGGAAAGGATAAAGCCATGCTGGTTTACAACTGCAAGAAAGAGATGGATTTTGTTTTATTAAGACCACATAAAGACTGTGTGTGCATAGAGGTGATCTATGTATCAAGCCTATCTCTGCAAAGCGCAGACTGTAACTAAAAAGCCAGTGGGCAGCAGGCAGAAGAGTCTCTGCAAGCTTAAAAGTAAGCAAGATGAAACTACTCAGGCTGTTCTTATGTTGGGAACTGGACCATCAAAATTCTCCCAATAAAATTTTATACTTTTTTCTTAAGGCAACATAAGGATTTTGCTTTTTGTGTGGAGATAACCAACACTCCAACAAAATAACTTTTGTGTTACAATACCAAAAACTATCATGGAAGATCCAGACATTTCTGAACCAAGGTTAAAATTTTTGGCTAAGGTTCCAAAGAATGTATGTGTCATACTTTAGTTATAAAAGTTTAAGTTTCACTAGAAATCCCTATAAACGTTAACTTTGAAATGAATTTTGTGTGCCCTTAAGTTGTAGACATCAATAGGAACGAATCGAGTTGAACAATGGTTTTCAGGTCGGTTAGTGGCCAGCACCTGTAATCCCAGAGGTCAGGAGGCTGAAGAGGGAGGATCCCCAGGTTCAAGGCCAGCCTGGGCTACACTGTATATTTAAGACCAGCCTGGGCAACAGAGTGAGACCATTTCTCTAAAAACAACAAAAACGATCTTGTGAGGGCTTAGGGAAGGAACTGACTCCAGACTCTCCAGTGGAAGCTTTCTGTTTACTTTTGTTATTGAGGCCATCTTCAGTGAGCAGCCCAGGCTGCCCACAAAGCTAGCTCAGGTGGTATTTCAGGTGTATACCACCAAATCTGACGGGAATGGAAGCTTGCTGTGCTATCAGATACTATCCAACAGAAACACAAAAA
>CABHPQ010110231.1:0-14164 GCA_902168405.1 Peromyscus aztecus
AAATCAAATGAGTTTAAAATTAACAGTGGAGTTCTAATCCAAAATGGAAATTCCATGACACAGAACGGGAAGAGTGAGAGTGAGAGAGAGAGAGAGAGAGAGAGAGAGAGAGAGAGAGAGAGAGAGAGAGAGAGAGAGACTACTACCCTCCAGGAGAGAGAGTGTTAAAGAGGTTCTGGCCATGTACTCAGGCCTGAGCCTTGAAACTTGCCTGGGGCCAAGGGCTCTATAAGCCCAAAAACAATCCAGCTGCATGTATCCAGACATTTGTAGCTCTGGTGGAGCGCAGACTTCTATAATTCACTAATCAACAGAGGGATAGAACACTGGACCAGATAAGGTGTTCAAACATGAGTATTAAACAGTAAAACAGAGCTGATATTTAAAACATATTATACTGCCAAAGTTAATATTTTTAAGCCTGTAGGTAAATAGTGAGATGGCATTGGTTAGATCAAACACTATCATCACTCTCAACAAGATATCATTGGCATCATGGAGATTGTGTACATTTAAAATTTATTAAAATAGTTTGATCAGGAGAATGTACCTTACCTGAGTGACATTTCTGTGTTTCAGACTTGGGTTTTCAAATCTGAAGTGGATAATGCCATCACTGAATATATTTTGAATTGGGATATTAAATGAAAGTTTTGTAGTTCAATCAACATGGAATTAATCAATATAAATATTAAATGGCATTTACTTCTGCATATAGATATTTTTTAGCATAATGATGATATAGAATGCACATAAAATCTAATGCATATTGACAACTAAATTCTTTCCCTAGCACCCACCTTAGTTAGCTGCCATTCATCTATAATTTGAGTTTCAAGGCATCAAACATCCTCTTCTGCCCTCTCCATGCACCAGGCATGCACATAGTACTCACACAATCATCGAAAAACACACATACAAGTAAAATAAAGCAAAAAAACATGCAAAACAATACCTAAGGTGATGCAGGGTCCACCTCTAAGCACTGGTCTGAGGTCTGGGGGTCTTTCTGAGGAAAAGGAAGAGGCACTGTTTGAGCTAGAGGGGTCAGGAGAGGGAACTCCCAGAGACAACTCAGTGTCACTTGTAGTAACTCATTGACTAAGGACCCAAAGTTAGGGAACCTACATGGGACCAACTTTGGACCTCTGCATGTATGTGACAGTTGTGTTTCTTTATAAGGCTCCTAGCAGTGAGATCAGGACTTGTACATGAAGCTTAGCTGCATTTTATGGCCCTGTTCCTCATGCTGGTATTCCTTGCCAATCTTGATGAAAGGAGAGGAGCTCAGCCCTGCATTATATTGATTTACAACACTTTGTTCAAGACCAGGGAGACATGCCTCTTTCTGATGGGAAGTGGAGGAGGAGTGGGAGGAGAGGGGGTAGATGCCAGACCAGGAAGAGAGGAGGCAGGGTAACCCTGGTAAGTATGTAAAATATATTTTAAAATGTCAAATAAAATAAAATTTAGAAAAATGACTAAGAAAAACAAATGTGGTAACACATATCTTTAAGCCAGTATTTGAAATACGGGTGCAAGCAGATCTCTGTGTGTTTGAGGACAGGCAGATCCAGGGGGTGGTTTCTAGGACAACCAGAGTTATGTAGAGAGACTTTCTCTCAAAACAAAACAGTAAACTAGATAAGAATAGCAACTTAAGGGTGGGTTAACTTGGGTTCATAGTTCCAAATGTCTTATTTCATAGTCAAATGGTTCCATTTCTTTGAGTTATTGATGAGGCATAACATCATAATCATGGGTAACAGTTCAGGAGCGAACGCTCTATCCATAGCTATTGAGAAATAGAAAGAAAGTGCTTGGAACAAAAAGTACAATTAAGGGTTATGCTCGAACTACTTCTAAATACTCTACCTGCTATAGTTTCCAAATATTTTCATGAGCCAGTTTACTTCTGAGGCAAACAGTGAAGTACTGCAGATAGTTATAGCTTAAGTTAATCTCTTTAATATCCAGCTCCAAAGTTTCCCGCATTGGGCTCAAGCCTTGAGTTCAAATATCATAAGACACATGGCCTATTCAAACACCAGTGAAGAGGTTTCTGTTTGTTGATTTGTATAAGTTTTGATACCATATTGTTGCCCAAAACCTTTCAAATATTCATTTTATATCCCAAATTTCACAAAATAGCTTTATGAATAGCTAGTCACATGTGTATTTGGGAAATAATAACATCTGCCCTATATTCTTGGTCAAAATTATTGGGTAACAAGGGGATTCTAATAAGTTTTTTTTATATTTTTTTAACAGGGACTTTTCAAGGAGGAATTCCTACACCCAAAATATGGTTTAAAATTGGATTTAATTATTTCTAAGAATATGCCATCATCACCAGCATTAATTAGCAGAAGAGTTGAGTGTCTAAAACCATGTCTGAAAAGACCTATTATCTAGTTCCTAGCCCACAGTGGCTCATCATTTGTCCTTTCCCCAACCCCTGCACTCACAATGTATGTGTAGCAACATCCTCGCCCTCAACTATCCTTCCAGAAAATCCGTGATTAGCAGAGTCATGGGCATACCTGAACAGATTGGGGTACACTAGTGACTGAACAGAACACCTGAAAGTTATAGAACAAAAGGCAAAGTTACACAGGAGGAGTAGACTCCAGGATATAATCAAATTGAGAGCTGAACACTATAAAATCAAAACAAAGGGAACAATACAAAGATTGAATGAAAAATGTGTTTGTTGTTAAGAAATCCACAAGATAGACAAGCCCTTATCCAAACTATCCAAAGGCAGAGAGAGAAATAGCATGCAAACTAACAAATTCAAAAGGACAAAGGATACACAGCAAGTGGCAATGAGCAAATCCAGAGAAATCCAAGTCCTACTTTCAAAAGATGTACTCCGCAAAAGTGGAAAATCTAAAAGAAATGAACAAATTCCTGAATAGCTACCACATACTCATGTCATACAAAGACTGTATTAAATAACTTCAAAAAATATCCCTATCGAAATAGAAACTGTCCTTAAAAATCGCCACAGTATGAAAAGCCAAAGACCATGTTGGTTCCAATGCAAAGTTCTACCAGATCTTCAAAGAAGAGTTATATTCAGTACTCTTCAAAATGTTTTATGTAATAGAAACAGAAAAAGTTACCAAACTACTTTTAAGAGGCTATATTTACTCTTATTAACAAGCCTCCCAAAGATGAAACAAAGAAAGTGAATTGTACACGAATTTCCCTTGTGAAATCAATGCAAAAATACTCATTGAAATATGTCAAACAGACTCCAAGAACACATCAGAAACATTATATTCGATGATCAAGTAGTCTTCATCCCAGAGATGCAAGTTTAGTTTAACATATGAAAGTCTGTCAATGTGATACACCATAAACAAACTGAAGAAAAAAAAAACCTCATGATTATTTTATTAGATACTAAAAAGGCTTTTGGCATAATCTAAATATCCTTCTTGATAAAGATGTGGGAGAGATCAGGAATAAACGGAGCATACCTAAACATAATTAAAGCAATTTAGAGCAAGCCAACAGCAAACATAAATTAAATGGAATGAAACACAAAGTAATTCTACAAAAATCAACAGCATGACAAAGCTGTCTGCTTGCCCCATAATTATTCAATATAGTATTTGAAGTTTTAGCCAGAACAATAAGACAACAAAAGGAGATCAAGGTGATACAAAAGACAAAGGCACGAGTCAAACTTTCACTATTTGCAAAGGTTATCATATACATTAGTGACTCAAAAAAAAATTGAGCAAGGAACTCCTAAAGCAGATAACCATTTTCAGAATGTGGCATGATACAAGACTAACTCTAAAACATCTGTAGACCTCGTATATATAAATGAAAAAAGGGCTGAGAAAGAAATCTGAGAAACATCACCATTTGTAATAGACACAAATAATATAAAATACCTTGATATAAATCTAAGTAAGCAAGTGAAGGCCCTGTATGACAAGAACTTTAAGTCTCTGAAGAAAGAAATTGAATAAGATATCACAAAATGGAAGGATCTCCCATACTCATGGGTAAATAGAGTTAAACTCCTTAAAATGGCATTTGAGATCCATGAGTTGAAGCTCTCTATTTCTTTTTTTTCCGAGACAGGGTTTCTCTGTGTACCTTTGCACCTTTCCTGAAGCTCACTTGGTAGCCGAGGCTGGCCTCGAACTCACAGAGATCCACCTGCCTCTGCCTCCCGAGTGCTGGGATTAAAGGCATGTGCCACCAATGCCCGGTGAAACTCTCTATATTGCTTCAGTATCAAAAAACATCTTGGTACTGGCATAAAAACTGGCATGTAGACTAGTGGATTAGAATTGAAGACCCTGACATTTATCCATACATATGAACAACTAATTTTTGACAAAGAAGAAAAGGTGAACAAAGGAAAAAATAAAGCATCTTCAACAAATGGTGCTGGCATAACTGGCTGTCAACATGGAGAATATTGTAAAAAGATCCATATCTATTACAATGCATAAAAATTAAGACCAAGTGGATCAAAGATGCCAACATAAATCCAGTTGCTAGTTTAGAAGAGAAAGTAGGTAGGAGTCTTAAATGCATTGGCACTAGAGATCACTTCCCAGATAAAACACCAGTAGCATAGATAGTGAGAGCATCAATTAATTATTGGGATCTCATGAATCTAAGAAGCTTTTGTAGAGCAAAGGACATGGTCAATAATACAAAGTGACATCCTACAGGATTGGACAATATCTTCAATAACTCCACATGGGAAAGAGGGCTGATCTGCAGAATATATAAAGATCTCAAGAAACTCGATATCAAAATACCTAACAGTCCATTTAAAAAACAGAGTATAGTGCTAAACAGAGAATACTCAAGAGAATGTTCAAATGGCAGAAAGACACTTAAGGAATTGCTCAACATTCTCAGTAATCAGGGTAGTGCAAATCAAAATGAACTTGAGATATCATCTTACACCTTTCTGAATGGCTAAAACCAAAAACACTGAAGGTAGCTAATTTTAGAGAGGATGTGGACCAAGGGGAGCACTCCTACACTTTTGGTGGGAATGTAAGCTTGAACAACCACTTTGGAAATCACTATGCAGGCTTATAAAAAAGAGAACAATTTCCCCTAAAGACCCAGCTGTACCTCTCTTAGCTGGATACCCAAAGAATTCTCAATCATAACCATGAAGACACATGCTCAACTGTGTTATTAGCCCCATTAGTTATAAAAGAAAGAAGCCGGAAACAACCTAGATGGTTCTCTAGTGAAAATGCATAAAGAATATGTGGTACATATACACAATTGAGTACTTCTTAGCAGATAAAAACAGTGACATCAAGAGGATTGCAGGCAAATAGATTGAACAAGAAAATATAATCCTGAGTGATGTAAACCAGACTGAGAAGGACAAACATGGTGTGTTTTCACTCATATTGGACATTAGATTTAAAGCAAAGAATCACCAGACTGCAGTTCATAGTTCCAGGAAGGTTAACCACTAAGGTTAAACAATAGGAATGATATATGGATTGCCCAGCAATGGAGAATTAGAAAAGATCTATGTGATGATACTGATGACTAGGGGGAATGTAGGGCAAGGGATGGGTTATAAGAACTTAGGGAAACAGGTGCTTCGAGGATGTGGGACAGATTTGGAGAGCAAGGAAAGAGATACCATGATAACTGAAGATACCATGGGAATAGGGAGAAGGAGTGTGCTTGAGAGGTTCCCGGGAATCCATGAGAATGATGCTACCATAGACTATTGGCAATAGTTGAGAGTGTGCCTGATCTGGATTACTCTGTGGATCAGATGGCTGAATACCCTAACTGTCATGATAGAACCCTCATCCTGTGAATAATGGGAGAAGATTCATGGATCCATGGCCAGGAACCAGGTACAGCTAAAACAGACCAATAGTTGAGAGAGAGGAGGGATTCAATGAGCAAGAGATATGGAGACCATGATTGGACAAATACAGAGAATAACAGCCAAATTAGTCAAAACACATGAACTGTAGACCAGTAGCTGAAGAGCCTCCATGGCACTGGGTTATTCCCTCTGTATAGGAAGATCAGTTGGTTAGCTTGAACTATTTAGGGAGCTCCTAAGCAGCAAGATTGGGACTTGTCCCTAGTGGGTGAGATAGATTTTTGGAGCTTAGTGACTATGGTGAGACATAATGCACAGCCTTGTTGTGGGAAGGTGGGGTTTGGACCAGACTCAACTGAATGTATCAGGCTTTGATGTCTCCCTATGGGAGAACATGCTTGGAGGAAGTGGGAATGATGGGTGGATTCAGGCAGAAGGCTGGGTAGGGGTGGTAAGGAGCACAGTGAAATATATGGTTGGTATGTAAAATGATAACAAAATTTCTTAATATAAATATATGAAAAATTTAAGAAAAACTTTATGAAGATGACAGAGACTCTTAAAAAGATATGAAAATCCACATATTGAAATGGAGAAAAAGACAATAAAAAACTGGGAAGAAATTAGTAAATCCCTAAAAGATAACCAAGAAAGCTAAGAAAAAACAATCAATGAGGTGAAGAAAAATGTTCAAGATGTGAAGATTGAAATACAGTCAATCAAGAAAACACAAACCAAAGTATTGTGGAAATGGAATATCTGTGTAAATTAAGATGAAATATACATGCAAGGATAACCAACAGTATACAAATGCAGAGGAAAAATCTCAGGCATTGAAGATACGATAGAGGAAATAGATTCAGCAATCAAAGAAAATGTTAAATACAAGAAAGTCTTAAGAAAAGACATCCAGAAAATCTAGAATACCATGAAAGAACAAACCTAAGAAAAATAGGCAAAGAAGAAAAATCCCAGCTCACAAGAACAAAAAGAGTATGCAAATGTCATAGATTAATACTTTCCCAACTTAAAGAAGGGGATGCCAAGACAGAAAGAGCTGATAGAACAATAAATAGACAGGAACAAAAAACAAACAAACAAACAAAAGGAAAACATTTCCTCCTCATAAATCATCAAAACTCTAAATGTACAGAATTCAGAAAGGGTATTGATAGCTGCCCAAAAAAAGGCCTAATAACATATAAAAACGGATGTATCAAAATTGTACTCAGCTTCTGAATGAGAACTGTGAGAGCCAGAAGATCTTGGACAGATGTTCTGCAGACACTAAGAGTCCATGGGTACCAGAATACTACACCCAGAAAGCTTTCAATTAAAATAGATGGAGAAAAAAGCATATTCCATGAAATCAACAAGATTTAAGCAATATCTATCCACAAATACAGCCTTAGGGAAAGTACTACTTAGGAAACCCCACCCAAGGATGTTAGCTGAAACCACAAAAACACCAGCAATAGATAACTTCACACAAGTCAATCCCAAAGAAGGGAAATACACACAAACTATCACCCACAACAACCAAATTAAAAATACCAGGCATTAACTAACAATCAGGGTCATTAATATTCCTTAATATTGATGAATTCAATTCCCCCATTAAAAAAACAGGCTAACAGAATGGATATGAAAAAAGGACCCATTTTTCTGCTGCATATACAAAACACATGTCAACTTCATAAACAGATATTATTTCAGAGTAAAGTTTGGGAAATGATTTTTCATTCAAATAGACTTAACAAAAATGCTAGTGTAAACATCCTGTTATCTAACAAAATAGACCTCACACTAAAATTATTCACATTTGTAGAAAAGGAAATTCCATATTTGTCACACAAAAAAATCCATCAAGATGAGTCTGACCTCTGAACGTCTATGTCCCTAATTCAAGGGCACCCACATTTATAAAAGAAAATTAGTAGAGCTTAAATTTCACATTATCCTCCACACAGTAATAGCGGTAGACTTTAAAACTCTGTTCTCAACAATGGACAGAGATGACAGCTAGAAACTTAACAGATAAACATGGGAAGTAATAGATGTTATGCTCATGCAATCTTAATAGATAGCTACAGGTCATTTCACCAAAACACAAAAGAATGTAACTTCTCCTATGCTTCTCATGTGACCTTCTTTCAATTGTCTGCTCCTACTTGGAAAAAAACTTAACAGAAACAAACAAAAAAATTAGAATAAGCACCAAAAAGTTATCAGATCACCACAGTTTCAAGTCAGATTTCAACAATTTCACAAATTACAAAAAGTCTACAAACCTAAGGAAAGTGAACAATGCTCAACTGATTCATTCAACACTGGGTCAAGGAAGAAGTTACAAAGTAATCAAGGCCTTCATAGAATTCTTTGAAAATTAATCCACAACATAATCAAACAAATAGGAAAACTGGTAAGCAAAGTTAAGAGCAAAGGTCATAGCATTAAGTGCCTACATAAAGAATTAGTTGATGTATCACACTAGCAACTAAACAGCACACCTGAAAGATCAAGAGCAAAAAGAAGGAATCTCATCCAGAAGAATTAGATGACAGAAAACAATCAAACTGATGACTAAAATGAATAAAAGACAAAATAAACAACAATACAAAGAATCAGAGAAACAAAGACTTGATTCTTGGAGAAAATTCATAATATAGGCAAAGCCTTATCCAGCCTGAGCCACAGGGAGAGAGATAACATGAAAATCAGAACTGTAAAGGGAGACATAACAACAGACACTGAGAAAATCCAGAGAACCCTCAGATCATATTTCATAAACTTATACTCAACAAAATTCGAAAAGCTAAATAAATTGGGCAATTTTCTGTATGAGAACATCTTTCAAAAATTAAATCAACAACATATAAATAATTACACAGACATGAAAGCAGTCATTAAAAGACTCCCAATGAAATAAAACTCAGGGTCACCTTACTTCAGCATAGACTTCTACTAGAATCTCAAAGAGGAGCTTATACTAATAATGCTCAAAATATTACACACATTGAAAAAAGGAACATAGTCAAACACTATTTTTGGGGCAACACTTTCCCTGACACCCAAGCCACACAGAAGGAATTAAAAAGATATTTGCAGACTAATCTACATCAGAAATATGAATGAAAAAATATTTAATAAAATACTAGCAAGATGAATTTAAGAACACATCCAAGTCACAACACCATCATTAAGTGGGCTTAATCCCAGAGATACTGAGATGTTTCAAAATATGTAACATCTGTCCTGGTTATGCTGTACATGAACAAAGTAAAAGAAAAAAAAAACATGATCTTCTAATTAGATCCTCATACAATTTTGACAAAATCTAATAACACTTCAAGTGTGAGGTCTCAGAGAAATGACAAGTACAAGGTACATATTTAAATTAATGAAGACCACATACAAGCAAGAAACAGCCAATATCAATTTTAATGGAAAAAAGTCATAGGAATTCTACTAAAATCACAAAGAAAAGAGATTGTCCATTCTCTTCATATCTATTCAATATGGTAGTGAAAACCAACATGGTATTCAAAATTCTAGATAGAGAAATAAGACAACAAAAGGATGAACAAGGGGATACACACTAGAAAGTAAGAATTGATACTTTGCTATTTGCAGATGATAAGATAGTATACACAGACCACCAACACTTTTATAGGGAACTCCAACAGCTGATAAACAGCTTCAGTTATTTGACAGAATGCAAGACTAACTAAACAAAATCACTAACCTCCTACATACAAATAATAAAAGGGCTGAGAAGGAAATAAGAAATAACCCTTTACAATATCCACAAATAACATAAAAACTCTTCCAGTGTCTCTAACCAAACAATGAAAAGACTGCATGACATGAACTTTAAGTCGGTGAAAAAAGAAAGAGAAGAAGATATCAGACAATGGAAAGATACCCCATGTTCCTGGAAAGGTAGAATTAACATAGTCAAAATGGTAACCTTACCAAAAATATCTACAGATTCATGCAATTTCCATCAAAATTCCAACACAAATCTACCCAGAGCTCAAAAGAACAATATTCAATTTCATATGGAAAAAAACAAAATATCCATGATATCTAAAAAAAAATATGTATTACAAATGAAGTTCGGAGCCATCAACATCCCTTACTTCAATGAAGTCATAAAAACAGCTTGGTATTGGCATAAAAAATATGGATCAATTAAATGGAATTGAAGAAACTGATATTCATCCATATCTATGAACACTTGCTTTTGAATAAAGAAGCCAAACTTTATTATGGAAAAAAAGAAAGCATCTTGAATAAATGATGCTGGCATAACTGGATATTGACATGTAAAATCATGCCAACAGATCCATATAATATATATATTGCCATGCACACTTCAATTATAAATAGATCAAAGACCTCAACATTAATCTAATTAAATGAACCTAGAAGAAGAGCAAGAGAGAAGTACCCGTGAGCTCACTGGCATGGAAACCACTTCCTAAATATAACACCAGAAGTACAGACCAAGAAACCAACAATTGATAAACGGTACCTCCTGAAAATGAGAAGCTATTGCAAGAGAAAGGACATGGCCAATAAGACAAAATAAGAGCATTCAGAATGAGAATAAATCTTTGCCAAACCCACATCTGACAGTGGGTTGATCTCAAAAATACATGAACAACTCAAGAAACCGTATGTCAAAACACCAAATAATCTAATTTAAAATGGAAGACAGATCTAAACAGAAGAATCTCATGTGGCTGAAAGATATTTAAGGAAAAGCTCAACATATTTGTCTTCAGGGAAATGCATATCAAAATGATGCTGATCTACCATCTTAAAATTTTCAGAATGGCTGAGATTAACAACACTGATGACAGCTTATATTGGAGAGGATGTGGCATAAGTGGAACACTATTCCATTGCTTGGGGGAGTGCAAACTTGAATAGCAACTCTTGTGATCTCTAAGGTGGTACATCAGAAAATTGGGAGTCATGCTACCTCAAGACTCACCAATACCATGACTGGGCATATACCATGAAGAGGCTCATTCACAACACAGGGACACTTGCACAACTTTATTCATAGCAGCAATTATTCATAATAGTCAGAACCTGGAAACAACCTAAATACACCTAAACTGAAGAATGGTTAAAGACAATGTGGTTCATTTGGAATAGCCTTTATGACAATTGCAGGCAAATGTATGGAACTAGAAGAAATTATCATACATATGGTAGCCCAGACCAAGAAAGATAAAATGGTTTGTACTTATTCATAAGAGGATATTTGATTTTAAAAAGGATAAACTAGCAACAATCCTAAATCAGGAGAAGATAAATAAAAAGGTGAAAACTTATAGGAACTTGAATGCAGGGCCCCCAAAAGGAGAAATAATTAAGGTCTCCTAGATAAGCTGGGAGGATGAATAGTAGAGAGGGGATAGGGTATGAGGACATGAGTGAAGAAGATGGCCTAGTTGAATGAGGGATGGAGAGGAAGATGAATAAAAGTAATAACTTGATGGTGGGAGGTAGTAGGGAGTTAGGAAAAAGAAAAACTTGTTCTAGGGATATTTTCAGGCATCCAGAATCATTCACAGATATGCACTTGGCCCAGCTTCTGTTGTTCAGTTGAATAGAAAGGGTAGAGATTTTATAAGAAAGGTTGGATCACAATCATGATGGGGAGAATCATAGAGATAATCTAAAAAACTTGTCAAAGCTCACTGATTCTTGATTGAGAGCTGGGGAGCTGGCATGCAATGTACTAGGAGCACTGAATGTACGTGACAGATGTGTGGCTTGAGTTTGTGGATCCCCTTCCATGGGACCAGGATTTATCCAGGGTGCATGAATTTGCTTTTTGGAGTCCTTTGCCTATGGCAGTAACCTTGCTCAGCGGAATGCCAGTGTGTGGGGATGGGGTTGTTGCTGCTTCAACTTGGTATTCCAGAGATTTGACTCCCTAAGGGAACCCATACCATTTCTGAAAAGTGGATGGTGTCTGGGATAGTTGTAGGGTGGGGAAGAAGAAAGTGAGCAAGGTGTATCTGGGATTGGTATGTACACTGAGAAAAACGTTAAATATATCAAAGGTGCAAAATCAGAATATGTAATCCCAAGACAGATATTCATGTGTCTGTTGTTTAAATTTTATTTTTGGGATGATCTGTTGTATTTTTTACATATTTATATCAATAAGTGACTTTATTTCCAAGTTCCTTAAGGCACTGACTTATAAATGTCAGAGACAGGATTGAGAAAGAGAAGAGCCTCTTGGCTTGTTTGATTGCTCCTGGGTAAAAATAGTATCATATGGCACATAGGTAAAAAAAAAAATCTACACCTCTATAGACCATCCTATTAAAAATACAACCTTCTTAAATTTCCTTTTAGTAGGATCCTAATACTGATATATATGTTTTCTTAAGTATCAAGCAACAGGAAACCTGAAGTTTAAAGTCATGGATTTAAGACTAATCTTGTCCACTTGTTTGCTGCCTTGTCCTGGACTAGTCACTTAAAGTAAGCTTCATGTTGTTCACATGCTGTGCCAGTTTTGAAGCTGCTGCAATCTAACATATCTCAATGGAGGCATTGCCAGTATCCTTATACACTGGATGGTTTTGTTTGGTAGAGTTGGGATCACATGTGCCCCAGGATTTTATGGAACATCATCTTATATCCTCCTTTACTTTGGGAGAGATCTCAAAACATGGTCATCCTCATTATCATCATCATCATCATCATCATCACCATCATCATCAGATTCCAGGAGAACTTAGCTACTGTCAGAATCCTTTTAGGTTGTTCCTACTCACTTGTTCTTCCACCAACCTTGAATTATCTTTCTTTTTGTGCTTTTTGAACTCCTAGACTTGGACAAGCTCTTCACTCTCTTGGCACTTCCTTTAGCCATCAAAAAGCTCTCATTCCCATCCAAGACGTTGTCAAAATTTGTACAAACATCTGAGATATTCCAGCAAGTATTGGTGATACTAAACTCTACTTTCTGGGAAGAGCCTGCCTTCAGTAATTGGTGTTTTAGATCCATGACATTGTAATTATTTTGTACATCATACTGTAGGAGTAGATTCACCACACCCTTTTGTTTTGCCTTTGTTCAGATGTCCTTATTCTTTGGACATTTCTCTTTTGAAACTCTTTTAAAGGGTGGTCATAACGTAAAGTTATATACTGAATTGGAATCTTTTGGACTATTTAAGGAAGTGGAATTGGCAAGAAATTCGTCCTGGATCTCAAGGAAATTATTCCTCTACTGGATGTTGTGTTGGATGGTATCTGCAACCAAAGAGATCTCCCTAGCCAGATCTTCAATAAGCTGTGTGGTCTGCAATGTCTTTGGGATCTCATCATCATGGTGGGGCAGAAGTTCTTTCCTTGTCCAGGCTTGAAAGGCCATCCCCAGAGCTTTACAACCACCTAACAGGCAAGGTGCAAGGTATCTCCCTTTCTCTCACAGACCTCAAATAATGTCCAGGATTTGCTTTCCCACATGCCAACATATGGTCTCAAACCTCACATAAATCCAGCTATTCTGAACCTGCTAGAAGAGAAATTAGGAAGTAGTTTGAACTCATTGGCATAGGAGATCTCTTCCTAAATATAACACCAATAGCACAGACACTGAAACAAGTAATCAATGGGATCCTTTGAAACTGAGAAGCTTTTGTAGAGAAAAGGATAGAGTCAACAAGGAAAATCAACAGCCTGCAGAATGGGAAAATGTCTTCACCAACCCCACATATGAGAGAGGACTGACATCCCGAATATATAAAGAACTCAAGAAAATAGACATCAAAATGCCCAACAGTCCTATTAGGAAATGGGCTATAAACCTAAACCTAGAATTCTCCACAGAGGAAACTCAAAACACCAAAAGACATTTAAAGAATTGCTCAACAACCTTAATAGTCAGGAAAATGAAAATCAAAACCACTCTGAGGTATCACCTTATGCCTGTCAGAATGGCTAAGATCAAAAACACTGAAGACAGCCAATGATGGAGAGGATGTGAAGTTAGGGGAACTCTCCCCCACTGCTAGTGTGAATGCAAGCTTGTACAACCACTTTGGAAATCAATATGGTGCTTTCTTAGAAAATTGGGAATCAATCTCCAACAAGATCCAGCTATACCACTCTTGGTCATCTAACCAAGGAATGCTCGATTGTATCACAGGGGTACTTGATCAGCTATGTTCTTATCAGCATTGCTTGTAATAGCCAGAACCTGGAAGCAACCTAGATGCCTTATAACTGAAGAATTGATAAATAAAATGTTGTATGTATACACAATAGAAT
>CABHPQ010110235.1:1581-11621 GCA_902168405.1 Peromyscus aztecus
AAAAAAAAAAAAAAAAAAAAAAAAAAAAAAAAAAAAAAAAAGATCTTACACAACAAGAAAAACTATTTGCCAATTGTTTATCTGATCAGGGATTAATACACATTGTATATAAAGAATCCAAGTAAAATATTCAATATAATTAGGCACCATGGAAATTTACATTAAAACTAAAATGTGTTACAATTTCATTGCAGTTAAAATGTTTTATTAAAAAACGCAAGTTAAAAATTACTAATGTCGTCAGAGTTTTATAAGAAAGAAACCTCAGCCGAGTGGTGGTGGCGCATGCCTTTAATCCCAGCACTCGGGAGGCAGAGGCAGGCAGATCTCTGTGAGTTCGAGGCCAGCCTGGTCTCCCAAGCGAGTTCCAGGAAAGGCGCAAAGCTACACAGAGAAACCCTGTCTCGAAAAACCAAAAAAAAAAAAAAAAAAAAAAAAATTGCTAATGTCAGTGAGGATATGGAGAAAGTTAGCTCTTGCATATGGCTAGTGGTAAATCTGTATAACCATTATGCAGAATAGTATTAAAGGTTCTTAAAAACAAACCTGCCATTTCTGGGAATCTATCCAAAAGGACTGAAATCAGAGACACTTACCTAGGCATGTTTATTGTAGTGTTATTCTTAATGATTTAGATACAAAAATCAACCTGCATCCTACCCCTATTAATCCCTGCATGAATCAAAAGAGAACATGTGGTATAACTTCACAGTAGAAAATTTTCAGGCACAATTGAAAATGAGGTCCTGTTTTGCTGATAAGTGATTGAAACTAAAGACTTTGTAAGTGGTACAAACCAATGACAGAAAGACAAATCTCTCATTCATGGGAGTAAAACATAGCCATTTGAATGTAGACTAACAATTGTAGAGATTGAAAAGGGTGCGAATGAGGAAAGAATAAAAGGAGTTTGGGCTGTACAAGCTTGCATTCCCACCAGCAGTGGAGGAGAGTTCCCTAAGCTCCACATCCTCTCCAGCACAAGGTGTCCTCAGTGTTTTTGATCTTAGCCATTCTGACTGGCATAAGGTGGTATCTCAGAGTTGTTTTGATTTGCATTTCCCTAATGATTAGGGATGTTGAGCAATTCCTTAAATGTCTTTCAGCCAGTTGTGTTTCCTCTGCTGAGAATTCTCTGTTTAGTTCTATAGCCCATTTCTTAACTGGACTGTTGGGCATTTTGATGTCTAATTTCTTGAGTTCCTTATATATTCTGGATATCAGTCCTCTGTCAGATGTGGGGTTGGTGAAGATCTTTTCCCATTCTGTGGGCTGTCGCTTTGCCTTGTTGACCGTATCCTTTGCTCTACAAAAGCTTTTCAGTTTCAAGAGGTCCCATTGATTGATTGTTTCTCTCAGTGTCTGAGCTACTGATGTTATACCTAGGAAGCGATCTCCTATGCCAATGCGTTCAAGACTACTTCCTACTTTCTCTTCTTGCAGGTTCAGAGTAGCTGGATTTATGTTGAGGTCTTTGATCCACTTGGACTTAAGTTTTGTGCACGGTGATAGATATGGATCTATTTGCAGCCTTCTGCATGTTGATACCCAGTTATGCCAGCACCATTTGTTGAAGATGTTTTCTTTTTTCCATTGTGCGCTTTTGGCTTCTTTGTCAAAAATTATATGTTCATAGGTGTGCAGATTAATGTCAGGGTCTTCAATTCAATTCCATTGGTCCACAAGTCGATTTTTATGCCAGTACCAAGCTGTTATTATTACTGTAGCTGTATAGTAGAGCTTTCTTAGAAAATTGGGAATCAATCTCCCCCAAGATCCAGCTATACCACTCTTGGGCATATACCCAAGGAATGCTCAATCATACCACAAGGGCACTTGCTCAGCTCTGTTCATATCAGCATTGTTTGTAATAGTCAGAACCTGGAAACAACCTAGATGCCCTTCAACCAAAGAATGGATAAATAAACTGTGGTACATATACACAATGGAATACTACTCAGCGAAGAAAAACAATGACATCATGAGGTTTGCAGGCAAATGGATAGATCTAGAAAAAATCCTCCTGAGTGAGGTAACCCAGACTCAGAAAGACAAACATAGTATGTACCCACTCATAGGAGAATACTAGTTGTGGAACAAGGATGACTGGATGGCTACTCACAACACCAGGGAGGCTACCTGGAAAACAGGACCCCAAGAAAAACACGGGGATCGCCCAGTGATGGAGAAATGAATGAGATCTACACGAACAGTCTGGACGTGAGTGGGGGTAATGAGGGGCAAGGGGTGAGGGAAAGAGAACTTGGGGGAGCAGGAGATCCCAACTGGATCAAGAACAGAGAGGGAACACAAGGAATGTTCATGGTAAATGAAGACCACATGAGAATAGGAAGAAACAAAGTGCTAGAGAGGCCCACAGAAATCCACAAAGATGCCCCCACAATAGACTGCTGGCAATAGTCGAGAAATAGTCCGAACTGACCTACCCTGGTGATAGGATGGCCAAACACCCTAATTGTCATGCTAGAAACCCCATGCAGTGACTGAGGGAACTGGATGCAGATATCTAAGGTCAGGCCCTGGGTGGAGCTCCAGGAGTCCAATTGGCGAGAAGGAGGAGGGTTTATGTGAGCAAGAGTTGTTGGGACCAGGGATGGATGGAATACAGGGACAAGTGGCCAAACGAATGGAAACACATGAACTGTGAACCAATGGCTGAGGGGCCCCCAACTGGATCAGGCCCTCTGAATGGGTGAGACAGTTGATTGGCTTGATCTGTTTGGGAGGCATCCAGGCAGTTGGCTGTGGGTCCTGTGCTCAGTGCATGAATTGGCTGTTTGAAACCTGGGGCTTAGCAGAGACTCCTGGCTCAGCCTGGGAAGAGGGGACTAGACCTGCCTGGACTGAGTCCACCAGGTTGATCTCAATCCTCGGGGGAGTCTTTGCCCTGGAGGAGATGGAAATGAGGTGTGTGGGGGGGGCGGGGCGGGAGAGGGGAGAATGGGGGAATCTATGGCTGATATGTAAAGTTGAATTATACTGTAAAACAAAGTAAAATAAATTTTTAAAAAAAGGAGTTTGGACAATGAGTACCAGGCACAGATAAAAGTTTTGTTGTTTCACAGCATAAATGACAATCTATAGTTTATGATGAGTTATTGTACTACTTTTCAGATCTAGAAAAAAGAAGTTTGAAGTCTTCAAACCTAAAAATAAATGATAAGGAGATGGAAGTGCAAATTATTATAATCTGAGCAGTGCATACTGGGAGTATGTACTGAAATGGTGTTCTGAACCTTAATGTGCATAACTTTTGTAAACTATATGTACAATGTATATACACACACACACACACACACACACACACACACACACACACACACACACACACACACAATGATAGGAAGCCTGGAGAGACTTAAAGATGACCAGTGCCACCTAAATCACCATAGCAGGACTCTTAGGTATAAGCAAAAATAAAAAATAAAAAAAAAATGGTCCTGATTAAGTTAGCATAAGAGATAGTTTTTAGTTAAGGGGAATCTTGTTTGAATAGGGGTTCTGTAACTCATTGAAATTTGATTACTACTATGTCAGTGTTGGGTCATGAGGTATATAGGGGATTATCAGGTCAGTAAGAGGGATTAATGTCCTTTTCACAAGATTGGTTTAATTCTTGTGTCAATGCGATCTTGCTCTCATGGATTAAAACAGGTTTTCATAACTTAAGGCTTACCTCTGTGCCTTGTCCTTTCTAAGCACACTTGTTTGCATGTCAGTTTATCCCCTGGTGTGATTCAGCATGTGGGCCTACAAACAGCTACTGGATCTTGGACTTTTAGCCTCCAGTCCATGAGCTGAATAAACTTCTTTATAAATTACTCATTTTGTGGTATTTTGCTACAATAGAAAACAGACTAAGAAAAGGCAATTGTCATCGATAAGGATTTAGTTCTCAAGTATTTCTAATAACTGCTTGGAAGCCTGGGAAATTTAGCTTATAAAGATGCCAATAATCAAGAAAAGATAGGAATAAAAGACAGAAGCCAGTCCAAACATCTAAACAGAACATAGTAACTGGAGTCTTCAGCACCGAACACCTCAGGCTGTCATCTCCAACCTTATTCTTTATTTAATATAAGTATACAATGTTCTGTGTAAATTTTTACCTGCATGCGAGAGTTGCATTCCTAAGGGAAAATGGGCAGAAGAATTATCTAGGAGCAAAGTACGGTTCTCCATTCTAATGCATATTCTGTCTGTCCTTTTACCGTCATGGTTTTGATTTGTCTTGAAAGCTTCAGCACATCAATAGATTCCTCCAAAAATTGAAATGCCATTTAACAATTAAAAAAAAAAAACATGAGTCAGTTATTGCTATAATTATAACTATGTTGAAGGCGGCAGAACACGGATGGCGACCACTTTGGCTCTCATAGGTGAGGAAGAACAAAGACATGCTGATGGAGGAAGACATACACTCGCTCTTATAGCATTTTAAAAATCATGACTGATTTCCTTGTTTTAGATTGTATCACCTCCAAACTTATCCATCATCTCTTTAAAAATCAAAACCAAAACGAACAAAAGCAATAACAACAAAACTGCATTCATCCTACATAACGGGAATCCTTTTCCTGACTTCAGCATAAAGTTGAAACTGGCTTTGGTTTCTTAAGAATTAGAAATTCGACTAAGAAGCATGTGGCTTTTAAAAATTAATTGAGTCTGAGTGAGTAGATTAGGATGCATAAGTTGCAAAAATAACCCCTCTGTATCCAGGCCCTTTGTAATATTATTTTTATGTTCTTCCCATAAAGATATGAACTCTAGCTCCCCACATCCTCTCTGAGTCTTGCAGGTTTTGAGAGCTTATTTGATTTATAGAATGTTACAGAACTGACAACATGCCACTTCCAGTCTTGGCCTTAAACAGATTTGCATGCTTTTGCTATTCCTTAGCACTCTACCCTGCACAGTCTGCATTAAGAAGTGGCAAAGAAAACGAGCTGCTCCAGGGAAGGTCATTTGAAATACCCAGCAGTCAGTCAACTTGGCTGCTGACCACAGACTAAAAAGTAGTTAGAGCCAACACCAGAAGAATCATCCAGCTGAGCCAAGTCTGGATTGCCAACTAACCTACAGAATCATGAACTAAGTGACTGTTGTTTTAAGCCACTTAAGCAAAGAAGTGCTTTATTAAACCACAGAGTTTAACTACTGCAGACAGTAAATAATCTCTTACCAGATAGACAGAGGCAGAAAATACAGACATCACATTTGGTATATTTGCCCAAGACTAGACTCCCTGCTTATTTCTATACACCACAGCGGCAGGGAAGCACACAGCCTCAGCCTCTTGGCAGGCCCCAATGATTTTACCACTGCCATTCATAAGAGAGTTTTCTAACACCAATTGGCTGCTTATGTCCTATTCCAAAAGGACTAAGAGAAGAAAAAGATGACAATGAGGAAGTCATTGTCACTCACTGGCTGTATAATTAAAATAAAAATCTGTCATCGATAGTCAGGAATGAGGCAGGTAGAATTAAACACAAATTGTCCTAGAAATAATTAAAAGCTAGACTTTTAAATTGAAAGCTGTCTTTTCATAATTAGTTAACAATTGCTATTGTTTTAAATAGACTTATTGTTAACCTTTGACACTTTGCTCATATAGTTCTTTCTTAACCAAATTTTAATTATGCCTAGGAGGAAGTGAAAAAGTTATCTATTCATTAATTTCTTAAGAGCTCATTTTATATGAAGTGAGCCTTCAATGGATGCCAAAGCAAATAGGAGGGGCCCCACTCTCACTGATGTGATAATACAGAAGAAAAGATAAATGCATCAAAATATCACTTGATCGTTGATTTTTAATTAATTGGCATAAGATAAAAGTTGTCTCCAAGAGCTGGATCTGAGCTGTTTGAAGATGAAAAAAATCTAATATCAGATGTGGAAAAGGTGGGACAGAGAGTCACTAAAGCCACTCAGAGCTGCAAGTAAAGCAGCTGATAGGGTCAACTGAAGCATATCTCAGCAGGGGATGGGGCTCTTCAGCTCTGCTGAAGAACGTGTCAACGGGGTCAGCTTGTGAAGTAACCTATATCCACTTCATCTAATCAGTTTTTCAACCATAGGGACTTCTATCAGTTCCCATCAGCACCTCTCCCACCTGCCTGCCTTTCTTATAATCTGAACAAGAGAGCCAGGCTCCTAGGTAAAGCACATTCACTCCTAACACTGAACTTACTCTTGTTACTACCTATGTCCCTCAGTTTCTGACTCTCTTTGTGTATCATTACATTTTCTTGCTCTAATGAACTGTATAATGATGCTTTTTGCACCTTTATGAAAATGATTCTCCTTTATTTTCTCATATGTCTTTAGAAAGATAAGCAAAATTTTAACTGTCTTTCACAGAATTCCTTGAAAGCATCGTCTTTACCATAGTCAATATCTATACTGCCATTGCTTTCAACTCACTCTGACAAAGCTTTTGCTCCATCATCCCAAATAATCTTACAAGAGCATCAATGGTGTCAATGTTGTTCATCTTAACAGTTACTCATTCTTACCTTACTTGACCTTGTCAGCACTGGACAAAGTTGAAAGCTTGTATTCTTTAAAATACGTTTTCATTTGATTTCCATGATATTATATTCTCATCTTTCTATCTTATGCTTTAGCATTTATCCTGTCTGCATTTCTCATTCTTCATCATTATCTTTGGTATGGAAATTAGAAGGGCTCTAGGGGGTCAAGATTTGGATTTTACCCACATTCTTTTCGTTAGTAGTCACAGCCATTCCCCTGCCCTTTCGTAGCTTCAGACATACACACAGGCATACAAAAATGGCATGGCTTTCAGATTCATATATCCAGCTTGGACACCCTCTACTCATCTCACTTACCTGACAATCTACTTGGCCTTGAATAATACACATCTTAAAATTTTCAGGGCTCAAGTTGAAGTCTGAATCTCCCTTCATCTCCTATGTTCCTCAGAGTCCTTCACATCTCAGAAAATTGAACTCTTTTCTTCCAGTTCATCAGTCTAAATTCTGTTAACCACCTATTCACCATTTTTTCCAATTGGAGGTCTGCTCCGTTAGTGAATGTGATTGAGTCAACTTGAAACTATTTCCAAACTCAATCAAATCAAGGATTTTGCATAAGTCATTATTATCTACCACCTCTGATGCTATGATGTTCTTTTATCTTACTTCCTTTCTCCCATCTCACTAATCCATACCAAGTGGCCTAGCCAGTTTATCCAGATAAGTGCTTTCACTTATATCCTCCATTGCCTGTTAAATATCCAATAGGCATTTACCTCATTCAAAATTAAAAGACAAAATGTTTCAGTTGTCCCAAACAACCTGATCTAAACATGTTGGTTCACTTCTCTCCTTATTTTGCTAACTCAGTAACATAGAATTTTCTGCTCTTTAAACAAGCCAAGTAGACTTCCACTACAAACCTTGCAGTTTCTTATCTTTCTAAGTTTCTTTAGCTATCTTCATAGGTTTATTTCTCTTTTAGTTCTCTTAAGAAATTTACTCTAATAACTTAGTTTGAATTTCTTTCCTGGCCATTCTTTTAAAGTTTCAACCAATATCCCCACTATTATTTTTAATGTTTCTATTGTTTTAATCTTTATCAGTGATAGTCTTTGAAAATTTTATACATTTTATTAATTAATATTTTCCTATAGAATTTAAACTATACAAAGATAAGGTATAAGTCTGAATAATCATTATATTCTTTGAAGTATCTTAACTTTATCATATGCAACATAGTCTTTCCTGAGAGATCTTCATATTTTTGCTTTCTTTGTGTTAGATTTAGCCATTAGATATACTTTGCTAGTCAGCATGGAGCAGAGTGGAACAGTGCATGAGTTCCAAGTTTAGATTCTAAGAGGCACTGCATGATTTCACTCAATCCTTTATAGGCTAACACTTCAGAAGGATCACTCACATTGTACAGTGATAGGCTACAGGAGGGATGGATGATGGTGTGACAGACCCATGCCATCTATGCAAGTTATGACCTGGAGTCCCAGTTGAGCCCAGGCTAGCCCACTCCAGACCCAGCCACTAGACACATTTATAAAAGAGAGGTTTTTATCTTGTGGTATGTCACAGAAATTCTTCAAATGACAAATAAACAAATAGCTGGTGGGTAAATGACGAGATAAAAGACTGCAACTCTGGGAGTTTTAGTTCTTGCCAAATACTCTACCTTTGACTCTTCCAACAGATATGGCAGAGTGGAATGACTTGTAAATAGTCCCTTGTCACTCCTGCCCAAAGTACTTAGTTGTAAGACATTCTGGAGATATAGCTTCCCCTCTTACATGGTAAGAGAACTGTCTGTAATGGACAACAACCATGAGCAGAATTCCTTATTCATCTATAACAGATAGATAACAGCATCAGACACCAGGGCTCTTTGCATCTTCTTCCTCATTGAGGCGACTGAAATCTTCAATTGTTCACTACCTCATAAATGCCAATACCACCACTCCATAAAGCATACATTCAATAAAGATAAATTCTAGGTTGTGTGGTCAGTAGAATGGCATTCATGTCTGACTTATAGCACAAGCTCAATGAACAGCTAGTGGATGAATGAGTGAATGAATGAGTGTCTTCTCATCTCTGTGTCACTCTATATAGGTAAATACAGAGTAAGGTTAAACTGAAAACTGTTTGTTCAATCTGAATGTTGTAAAAGGAAAGTAATCTATACAAAGCAAATTTATCTCAAGTGTAACCTATATTTCTATATTAACCTTTCCCCTCTTCTTAAACCAAGATATATCAAGGGAAAGTTGTTTACATCAGAAGAAAGAATACTTAAATTCCGAAACTCTGAAAAGAAAGAAATTTAGCAGAGAAGATGCAGGCAAGTGTTTTGAAACATTTACACACACATTATCATTCTCCTTTTCAAATTGTTTTATCTGTGTAATTGTTTACTTGATAAGTCAACCAGGAGAAATCAACAAGCGAGGCAAAGTAGTATTTGGAAAAAAAACTGCGTATCTTTCCCTGAACCAGGAAAATTTTGGTTCATTCTACTCTGATTAAAAGTAACTAATTGAATCAAGTGTGTCCTAGAAATTATAAAAAATACCTTTTGAAATGTAAATCCTGGAAAGCAGGGAGAAAAAAAAAACTTGCATGATTCAGAAAAGGCACTGTTAATGTGCTCTGATGCAGCCAAACATTTAGGTTGCACTTTTCAGACCAGTTTATTTGGAGGTACTTCACCAAAATGTTACATACCAGAATAGCACAGGCGAGAACAAAATGTAAAACATTATGTGCTTGGATACAAAACCAGAATCACAGAACTTAAGACGTAATTCCTCCTGATAAATGCCAGCTCTGTTAAGAGAAACAAGTAACAGGACTGTGAAGAGTGTGGCTCCCATCTGAGGGTTGGACTGCTGAACCAAATGATAGAAATATTTTATCCTGATTGAAAACCAACTCATTTAGCACTGTCAGTGGCTCTACATCTTCATCTTTCTTATTTTATACATATCATCTGCTCAGTTTGCCTTAAATTTACTGTGTAAATGGTATGACCTCATTCCGTGGAGATGAAGAAATTCTCCGACTCATTCAGAAGCAATAGTTAAGGGTTGCAGGAGAGCATGCAATGCTGTTCACATAAAAATTCTTATTTGAGTGTTCAATGCTGGCGTTAGCTTTACCAGGGTTTGGTACATCTGCCAGATTTAGCGTTGGTTCCAAGGGAAACAAAAATCTCATGTGAATACTGACAATGTTGAGGCCCATGAGTTTCACAGGAAGTTTTCTTTCCATATAACATCATGATCATGGTCCTGCCAGAGTGCTAAGCAGTGATGAAGATTTCTTCATTTTAGAGTGAAAATGACCCTCTGAGGATGATGGTGTTATCATTCATACCTGACAGGTTAGAATGGGTAATGCCCAAGGCTATCCAATTAGACCTGGACAAAACAAAGCCACTGGATATTAATACAGAGCCCCAAATTAGGGGTTTATTATAATCATATTGCTTCTTATCTGCCTTTG
>CABHPQ010110239.1:0-31127 GCA_902168405.1 Peromyscus aztecus
GGGAAAATATCTGCTGGTGTAGATAGATATTCATTTAGACCTCGGTATCATTACACCAATTGACATTTTAAATTTTATTTTAAACAATATTTTATTACTTTATGTGTATGAATATGTACACTATGTATGTCCCTGGTCTCTGGAAGTCAGAAGAGGGCATTGGATCCCCTGTGATTGGTGCTACAACATGGTTATGAGTCATCATGTGGGTGTTGGAAATAGACCATGGGTCCTCTGCAAGAGCAACTTTCCTAACTGACATGTAGTTTTTTGTTGTTTCAAGCATCAAATATACATTAGAAACTCAATGGAATATGGTTTGTTATACTTGACTTTATTTTATCTTTATCATTCTTTACTAATTTTTAATATTCAGTGATTCATTTTGCTATTTCTTGTCTGAATAGCATTTGTGTTTGTGTGTGCATGTGCATGTGCGTGTGCGTGTGCGTGTGCGTGTGTGTGTGTGTGTGTGTGTGTGTGAGAGAGAGAGAGAGAGAAAGAGAGAGAGAGAATCTGCTAGTGATGTATTCTCTGTTTTTATTAACCTGAGAGTGTTTCTTTATTCCATTTTAATTTCTGAATATATCTTTATTTCATATAGAATTCTTAATTTTTTTTGTACTTGAAAATTTGCTTTTTCTCTTTGGATTCTTGGGGTCCAGAGTAGACAATATTGTAGATAATAATACCATTCAAGGTATTAGTTCTCTATAAAAATTTATACTATTTTTCTACAGCAGGTTAAAAGTCTCTGTCTTTTGTTCCTAGGAAAACTAACTATGATATGTGCTGTTATTTAGTTTTTGGGATGTTGATATGCAGGTCTTTTAGGCTTTATTAGTTTATTTGATTTTTAACTCATTTTTCTCTATTAATCAGATAATTTTCTTTTTATCTTCAAGTTCACAAATGCATTTATCTTCTCAACTATACTTTTTTCAATTTGGTTGTTACATATTTTTGGTTTTATTTTCCATTTTGTTCCTTATATTTCCCTTTCAAATGATTTTGAGATGGCATTATATAATTTATTCTATTTTAAAAATATCTGACTCCCCAGGGGAGACCTTGCCTTGGAGGAGGTGGGAATGGGGGGTGGACTGGGAGGGAAGGCTGGGGGGTAGGAGGAGGGAGGACAGGGGAATTCGTGCCTGATATGTAAAATTAAATTAATTATAAAATAAAAATATTAAAAAATATATCTTTAGGGCTGGTGAGATACTTTAGTAAATCACCAATCCTGATGACCTGAGTTTGATTCCCCAGGCTGCACACAGAATGAAAGGACTCCTTCAAGTTGTCCTGTGACCTACACACACACACACACACACACACACACACACACTCACACTCTCTCTCTCTCTCTCTCTCTCTCTCTCAGTTTTATGTTACTTTTTCATTTTTTATGATTAAAGTTGAAGTTTCTCTGAGTTTTATTGTGTTGTGATTTGCTAGTCTATGTCTATATTTTATATGTTGTGTTTGGAGATCCTTAGTCTCATGTAAAAATTCTATTTTAATTAACAAGCATACAGCTTAGTTTAGACTTCACAGATTCTAGCTTGCATCACTTTAAGCACATTAATAATAAACCCAGAGTGCTCAAAACGCATCAGTGTGATACTAAGAAATTAAAGCACTTCCTTTGGAGTAGCTTTACCAAGATAGAGTTCAAATTTGAATTATTTACTTTTCTAGCCGTGTGTCTTCTGTCACCTCTTGTCTGCAATCTGTTAGATAATTTAGAATCTTGCCTGCCTTATATATGATTTCTCTGTGCCTTTGCCTGTGTTTTTGTGTCCCTAACAAAGGGTTTTTGCTCTGTATTTACTTTGAATACCACAGAATGCACCTGGGGAAGAAATGAGGAATATTTTACAGAAATCTTTAACATAGTTTTACAAGGGGCTGAAACTGATACCAGCTGTCACAGATAATGAATAAACATTTATCAAGCAGTATATGTATGCTGCTTCCAGCAATTATAATTATGGTGAATATTAGTTTTGTGAGGTTGCTTTTCAACAAATTTGTTGCTTTCAACAAATAACTACTCTCTCTCTCTCTCTCTCCTCTCTCTTTCTCTCATACACATACACACACACACACACACACACACACACACACACACCCACACACACACACACACACACACACACACAAATGCATACATTTTCCTCTGGGTCAGGGGCATGGAAGAGTACAGATGTTAAGATTAAGCTGAGGTTGTAAATGGGAAACCAAATATAAGTAAGATTGGTTGTTAAATTGTTCTGTTAAATGCAGGTTAAACAGACGAGCTGAGTACACAGTAGGATAGCAGTCTTAAGTCTTATCTGACCTCAGATAACTCCGGCTGTGAGGTTCAGCAAAAATTCCAGTCTCTTTTAATGTAAGATATTTTCATAACAATGCATTGCCACAGTAGTTTATGTTTTTGTGAGGGAGGGCTATGCTTTGAACGACAATTTAAGGTTTCAGAATTGTCATTGTGATTCTTGTCTGCTTATTTGTGTGCCACCCAGATGGGCTATCTGATTCTTGGAGGAATTCATAGTACTATTTAGTTCTTAATCCTGATGTTGTGATTCAGATTAGTCTCACATGAGGCTTACTCATAGATTTCTATGGCTTTTCATATTTGCTTTTCCTTTCCCCCTTTCCGCAATTCTCTTATACCTCTCCTAGTGAGGAGAGACAGAGGTACCACTGGGAAAGAATCAGAGTCTACTTTTTCTGCTTCTGCTAACACGATACCACAAATAAAATGACCTATGTAAGGATGAAAATCTACACTCCCCTTCCATATCAATGATAGTGTGTGGACAGTGTATAAACTGAGGACATGAGTGCTCCATGGTATAGTTAAGGAGAAGGTTTTTATTGTAGATATGAGGGAGAGAACAGCCAGAGGCATCTGGAAGAGTCCAGAGCACAGAAAGAAAGTAGTAGTTTGAACATGGCCAGCTGACTGGCCATGGCCAGGAGAGAAGCAAGAACAGAGGAGGAGGGGTAAAGGAGAAGACAACGAGAGGACCAAGAGAGTGCATAGCCAAAATAGGATTATAAGGAAAATGAATAGCTGTGGGGAAAGAAACCTCGAGCTGGAGAAGTTTGTGAGGAGGGGGCGGTGAGAAAAGCTAAGAAGACCCAGGATGCCAGCATGGACTCTGAAATGTGTAGCAGGTTCTTAGGATACTGAGGGAGCCTGGAGGCCAGCATGCTCTTTGGTATGCTAATAGCCACTACAGATAGCCATTTGTCCCTTCTGCTGGTGATAAGGGAAATGGCTCCTTTTGTTAGAGGGGAACCTGCTTCACAAGTTCCTAACTACCAAAATGGGGGAAATAGAGTTTCCTTTGGACTTGACAGACAGAAGAGTGAGAAAATACTATGTTTTTCCTACTGGAATTCACCAGAAGGGAGATGGTTATTATAAAAATGCTTTCTGACCTCATTTTCATTTTCGGTTCTGATCCTTAAACTACAGAAAACAGCATTTCATTGCAAATCTTTTGTCTATAGCTGTTGACTAGTTTCCTACCTTAGATTCAAGGAGGACCAGACAAAAACTAAAATCTTAGGAACTCATATTCATACTGTTTTTCAGACCCCTGGGTCTCTAACTAACTTGTCTCATTCTTTGTGTTATGTAGAGAGATTTTTAATTCCACTTACAGGGAGTAACAAAGAAAGAAAAAATGTTTACCTGTTCCCAAACTAAAGCCTACAACAAGCTTTAAAAAAACAAATTTATATTTAGTTTATAATGGTGTTTTACACATGTATACACAGGCAAAAGCTTTTTACCCATGTTCAGGTTAGAAGATTATTCTTCTATTTTGCCATTTATTTGTAATAGTTTTTTATAAGAAAACTAAATTTATAAATAAATTGCCAAATGTGCTTCATAACTTTGCTCTTTGTTGGGTCTAATTATCTAAATTGACTTTAATACACTCAACTTGGTTCTCCAATAAAAATGATGAATGGGTAAGAAGTGCCTATTACAGTGTGTTCAGCTTAGGGTCTTGAGTATCAATGGTTTAAAGGCTGGGCTGATAGTTTCAGGGTATTATAGTAAGCTAAGGCTTAGAGAACTGTGGAACCAGGCTATAGGGACCAGCAATATATGACTATAGGTGTTCAGTTTAGAGTTTGCCAGTGGACTTGGGTACTTTGCAGCTACTGTTATCAGACCTTAGGCACAGCTAGCAATAGCAACAGTCAGTACCAATGGATTTCATAGCTCCAAAGCACTGAGTGCTGTCATGCTTGGAGCTTACAATGGCTAGTTTTATAGAGCTATGGCTTTGGGTACCTTAGCCCTAAGGGATTAGCAGTTCTCTAAAATTCTTCCAGTGACCTGGGCTGCATTCCCTCACCTTCAGGTTTTTATCACCTTCTCTAATCACTCACTGTCCATTATTGTCATCTCCACCTTCTCTGCTCTGCACTGTCTCTGTCTCCTGGTCACACTTCAACTCTTCTGCTGCCTTTTCACTGTGACTGCTGCTGCTTGATACTGCTACCACTATCTCCTTTATAATGTGTGTGCAATCTGCTTAGATTGCTGTACCCATAAAAGTGATCATAGCCAACAAAGGGCCATTCAAAAGAAGACCTTTCTATTGGATATAAGTGTTGTAATACCAGGGGGAGCAAAGGAAGATGATGTCTTTTAGATGACTAAAAAAATGTGAATGAAACAGCCTGATTCTATTACTATCATCAGGATGGGGGTACACTAAGGGTGCTTGCAACAATCCTGGCCCAGTTATGCATGATAATGAAGGATAGAGTTTGCACCTAAGATGTTCTGCTGTGCCACAAGGGAAATAGTCCCCTTTGATTTAGATGGAAATATCTATAGACTCATTTACACTTCACTGAAGCTTATTTTCCTTCAAATGCTGCTTTTCAAGGCCAATGTAAGTTGTCTGTGGTGGTCTTGATTGGAACATGTTTTAAACCATGCTGGAGTGTCTGTCCTCAGAGTGATTGATTGTAAAGCACCCCAAATAAGCAGGTTTCCACAAGGCAGTCGTGCTAGTTCCTAGTAAAGATGCTGTTTCTGTTTCTCCTCTCAAGGCTACCGGTTAGAAAGGTCTGTCGAAAGGCTTGCTCTAAATACTTTTTATAAAGGCATTTCTTTTGTTTCCTTTTGAGATAATAATTATATAATTTCCCCCTTCCCCTTCCTCCCTCCAAACCCTCCTATATACCTATCCTTGCTTTCTTTCAAAGTCATGGGCTCTCTTTTCATTAATTGTTGCTACATACATATATGTATATACATGTATTTTCCTAAATACATAAATTCAACCTGCCCAGTTTGTATGACGTTATTTGTGTGCATATGTTCAGGAATGATATTTGGTGATGGATAGCCAATTGGTGTGCTCTTCTTACAAATATTCCTGGAAATAGAAAAACTGTTTCTCCTGCTCTCAGCATTCCTTAGTTGTTTGTATTTCTTTGTGGAGGTTTGAACCCTCCTGTCTAAACACTTTTAATCATCCATAAAAAAAACATCAAGAAAGAATTTACAGCAAAGGCTTAAAGCTCAACACAAAAATAATTCCAAAAGCATTTAGCAATACTTGACATATTTAGTAGTGAACCGGGCATTATTGAGTTTCTCTTCTTGGTATCAGCACAACCTCAAAGACTATGCCAAAATAACAATAAGGAATATACTTAAGCCGGGTAGTGGTGGCGCATGACTTTAATCCCAGCACTCAGGAGGCAGAGCCAGGCAGATCTCTGTGAGTTCGAGGCCAGCCTGGTCTACCGAGTGAGTTCCAGGAAAGGCGCAAAGCTACACAGAGAAATCCTGTCTCAAAAACCAAAAATAAAAATAAAAATAAAAATAAAAAAGATATACTTAAGACATCTAAGTGTAAGATACCAGTGGTGATATTTTATTTGTGCTGAAATGTGATTTTATTTGTATGTTAATAAATAAAGATGCCTGGGGATCAGAACTAAAAACAAGCCATTTAGCAGAAGTCCGGTGGTAGTGGCACAAGCCCTTAATCCGATCACATGGCAGGCAGAGTCTCTGTGTGTTCAAGAACACAGCCAAGCAGTGACCCGAACCTTTAATCCCAATACCAACCATAGAGACCTGGAGGTCTGTATGGACAGGCAGTGACAAGGAAATCATGTGGTTGGGTTTAGAGCCAATGAGAAGGTAGAATAGAAAGGCAATGAAAAGACAGGTCACACAAGAGAAGCTCTCTGTCTCTCAGGGAAGGACGGCAGCAAGTGGTAAGCTAAAGGCTATTTGCTAGTGCTCTGATCTCTTGGGCTTTTAACTCTGCATTTGGTTCTGTGTTTCTTTTTTTTATTCATTTATTTATTTAATTTTAATTTTATAAAAAATTTAATTTTACGCCGGGCGGTGGTGGCGCATGCCTTTAATCCCAGCACTTGAGAGGCAGAGTCAGACGAATCTTTGTGAGTTTGAGTCCAGTCTGGTCTACAAAGTGAGATCCAGGACAGGCTCCAAAGCTACACAGAGACCCTGTCTTGAAAAACAAAAAGTAGAAAAAAAATTTAATTTTACATATCAGCCACTGATTCCCCTGTCCTCCCTCCTCCCACCCACCCCCGCCTTCCCTCCAATCCACCCCCCATTCCCACCTCCTCCAAGGCAAGGACTCCCCTGGGGACTCAGCTCAGCCTGGTAGATTCAGTTGAGGTAGGTCCAGTCCCCTCCTCCCTTCACCAAGGCTGAGCAAAGTGTCTCAGCATAGGCCCTAGGTTCCAAAAAGCCAGCTCATGCACTAAGAACAGGTCCCGGTCCCATTGCCTGGGGGCCTCCAAATTAGTTCAAGCTAATAGACTGTCTCACTTATCCAAAGGGCCTGGTCCAGTTCCATGGGGGCTACTCAGCTATTGGTTCATAGTTCATGTGTTTCCACTAGTTTGGCTATTTGTCCCTGTGCTTTTTCCAATCATGGTCTCAGTATCTCTTGCTCATACAATCCCTCCTCTCTCTCACCGATTGGACTCCACCTGGGGCTTGGCTGTGGATCTCTGCATCTGCTTCTATCAGTCACTGGATGAGAGTTCTATTACAACAGTTAGGGTGTTTGGTCATCCGATCACCAGAGTAGGTCAGTTCAGTCACTCTCTCGGCCATTGCCAGTAGTCTATTGTGGAGGTATCTTTGTGGATTTCTGGGGACATCTCTAGCACTCTGTTTCTTCCTATTCCCATGGAGTCTTCATTTATCATGGTCTCTTTTTCCTTGTTCTCCCTCTCTGTTCTTGATCCAGCTGGGATCTCCCGCTCCCCTAAGTTCTCTTTCCTCCGACCCTTGCCCTTCATTACCCCCCCCCCCCCCGCCAAGACCATTTAGAATTTCGTCTATATACCAGTTTGCATCATTTTGAAAATTAGTTAGGTGAGTCTGAAATCCATACAGCTGGCTTTCAGGAAAGACAGGCTGGAATTCTCAGACAAAAACTGCTGCAATACACACAGGAAATAGATTCCTCTCCAAGTAAGCCCCACCTCTGTCTCAAATGGCTCTCAACTGACTATATCCAGGCACTCTTCAATTATCCTGGATAAGATAATCCACCTTTCTAAAAAATAACTGAGCACAGATTTAAATCACATCTAAAAGAATACCAGTATATCAACATTTAGATTAGTATTGAATAACTGGGAACTTCAGCATAAACTAGTTGACATCTCAAATTGCAATACACTGAGTAATTTAATACATTATTCTTTGTTGTTGCCAATGAAAAATCTTTAAAAAAATGTATCAGAGAGCATAAAGTGCTTAAAGTTTTATTATAAAATTATGTTACTCAAGAATTGTGATTATATGTAATAGGGCATAGATTGGATAAAATTCTTAAAAACAGAACTTGAGTGAAGGCTCCCTGTTTGACCAGAGGCCAAACCAGCCACCAGAATTCCAGGTAGGCCTCCGGCCAGCGGATATCCCTTGCTGTTTCAGTGCTGTCCCACAATATCCCCAATCTTCCCACCTCTTTGTTGCCCTGTCCCAGCCCCCAACTTGAGCAGAGACCACCTGCTCAACCAGAGGCCACTCTGGCTACCAGAACTCAAAGTAGGCCACCTGCCTGTAGACCCCCACTCTCTCAGTGCCCCCCCACCTTATCCCAAATCCACTGCCCCTCCTTGTCTTGTCTAGTCCCAGCCCCAAACTCAGGCAGAGATACTCTGCTTGACCAAAGACTACACAGGCAGCCAGAAGTTCAGCCCCCAACTCAGATGAAGCAGCCCTGCACAACCACAGGCCACACCAGCCAGAAGACAAGAGAGGAAACAGAAACTAAGGAACAAAACACTCATCCAATGAAGTCAAACTCAGAAATCAGCACCTAGACCAATAGTAACTGTTGTTGTTTGATCTTTACTCTTTTGGCTCTTTTAGGGAGCCTGCCACCCAGCTCCCAAATAAATCACAAAGAGGCTTATTCTTAATTATTATTGCCTGGCCTTACCTTGGCTTATCTTAACTCAACTTATCCCATCTACCTTTTGCATCTGGGCTTTTCCTATTCTCTTACTTCTGTAAATCTTACTCTTTTTCTGTGGCTTGCTGTGTAGCTGGGTGGCTGGGTGGCTGGCCCCTGAAGTCCTCCTGCTTCTCTCTTGTTCCTAGATCTCTCCTCCCAGATTTCTCCTTCTATATATTCTCTCTGCCTGCCAGCCTTGCCTATCCTTTCTCCTGCCTTGCTATTAACTGTTCAGCTCTTTATTAGATCATCAGATGTTTGAGACAGGCACAGTAACACAGCTTCACAGAGTTAAACAACTGTAACATAAGCAAAAGTAACACACCTTAAAATAATATTCAACTACAAATCACCACAAAACCAGAAGCCTAGATGCCAGCTTAAGAAGAACACACACAGCAATACCCAATGCAATATTTCACCAAAGAGCCCAGCAAGTCCTGAATATTCCAACACAACTGAAGCACAATAAAAAGATCTTAAGCCCAATTTTATGAAGATAATAGAGGTTCTTAAAGAGTAAATGAATGAATCCCTAAAAGAAATTGAAGAAAAGATAAACAAAACAAAAACAGAGGAAGTGAATAAATCCCTTAGTAAGCCAAAAAAGAAAGAAAGAAAGAAAGAGAGAGAGAGAGAGAAAGAAAGAAAGAAAGAAAGAAAGAAAGAAAGAAAGAAAGAAAGAAAGAAAGAAAGAAGAAAGAAAGAAAGAAAGAAAGAAAGAAAGAAAGAAAACAACTGAAGGAAATGAATAAACTGCTCAAGACCTGAAAATGGAAATAGGAGCAGTAAAGAAACACAAACTGATGAAAATTCTAGGGAAGCAGAACTACAGAGGAAAGCTTTACAACAGAATACAAGACATGGAAGAGAAAATCTCAGACACTGAAGATATTATAGGAGAAATAGATACATTAGTCAAAGAAAATGTTAAATCTAAAAATTTCCTCATACACAACATTCAGAAAATCTGAGACACTATGAAAGACCAAACCTTTTCACAGAGAATGACAGGAATCGAAGACAAAGAAGACTCCAAGCTCAAAGGCCTAGAAAAATATTTTCAACAAAATCACTGAAGAACATTTTCCTAACCTAAAGAAGATGTTTGAAGATATAAAAAACTTACAGAACACCAAGTATATTGGACCAGGAACAAAGTTCCCTCATCATAACAACAAAAACACTAAACATATAGAACAAATAGAGAATATTAAAAGCTACAAGGGAAAAGAGCAAGTAACATATAAAGGAAGATCTAATAGAATTGTACCGACTTCTCAAAGTCAGAAGGGCCTGCACAGAAGTCCTGTGGACTTTAAGAGACCACAGATGGCAGTCCAGACTATGATACTCAGCAAAATTTTAAATCACTGTAGATGGAGGAAACGAGATATTCTATGACAAACTCAAATTTAAACAAAGTCTATCCACAAATCCAGCCCTACAGAAGCTACCAGAAGAAAAATTCCCACCAAAAGAGGCTAACTACACCCATGAAAACTAAGGAAATTATCCCACGCCACCAAAACCAAAAGAAGGGAGACACACATACACACACACACCACCACCACCACCACCACCACCACCACACCACCACCCCAAGAACAACAAAATATGATATAGATATAATAAGATGAAAGGGTAGATTAATGAACCTACTTTTAAAGAGTAACAACTTGTTTAGAAATGTTTTACACTGCTATGGAATTTAGTTTATTGATACAAGTTTAAACTTAAATTTGTTATACTGTATATATATTTCTACTCTGTTTGATGTATTATGTTTATGTAACTCATTTAGATTGTAATGGATAATTAAGAAATACATATTTATTAGTCTTCTATGATAGTCTAACTTGTGGCATGTTAGTTAAGTTTTCTAGGTATACATAGATATATTTCAGATAGATAGGTAATCTTCAAACACTTCAAAGACCTACAGAATATGGCATTTAAAATGTTTTAAAAATTTAGACTTTCTGGACAGTGAGACATGTCTGCTCCTGGCAGCACCAGATTTACTTCAGAGAGGAAGATGAACATCGAACACTCTATATAGAGTTTATCTGCACTTTGGCAAAAATAGTCATTTGGGCAAGAAACTGTTCTTGACTGGACTCCTTGATCGACTGGACATGCAGGACCCATAGGAAGGTGACCACTGAACTTTGCTTCGCTAAATGGTCCTTCAGGTTCCTGCTTTGCAGAGGAGACTGCCAGACATTCTACAGGACACAGAGAAAAATGACTGGGAGACTCTAGGTCTGTGGGCTGATGACAAATGCCCCAACTTTACAGAGGAACTTTGGATGACTGTCCAGGCTGCCAGCTGTCTCTGTCTACTCTTGCAAGACTCCCAAAAGTTGCTTGTGTCCTCCCATTTCTCAGGTAATATTATAACCTTCTGAGGTCTTTGATGTAGTTGAAGACTAGATAGTTATAATTTTCCTTAGTTATGATAAAAGATAAGTTAGATATGAAACCTTAGACGCACAAATATAGGATAGATAGGATATCTTCTTTAATTTTGCCAAATAGAAATAGACTAGATATTATAAATAGACTAGATATTATAACTGTAATTCTTGCCTGATAATTGTTTTGTTATCTGTAATTTTACTATATGAAAGTTAAAACCTTCCTTTTTGAAAAAAAAGTAAAGGGGAAGTGCTGTGGGATGTTTTGTATGTTAAGTGTGTTGCTCTGATTGGTTAATAAATAAAACACTGATTGGCCAGTAGCCAGGCAGGAAGTATAGGCAGGGCAAGGAGAGAGGAGAATTCTGGGAAGTGGAAGGCTGAGGCAGAGAGACACTGCCAGCTGCCAGTATGAGAAGATGTTAAGATACCAGTAAGCCACGAGCTACGTGGCAACTTATAGATGAATAGAAATGGGTTGATTTAAGATATAAGAATAGTTAGCAAGAAGCCTGCCATGGCCATACAATTTATAAGTAATGTGTGTTTACTTGGTTGGGTCTAAGCAGCTGCGGGACTGGCGGGTGAGATTTTTCCTGACCATGGGCCAGGCGGGACTGGGGAAAAACTCTAGCTACATTGCACAATAGAAGAAAGAATACATCTTCAACAAATGGTGCTGACATAACTGGATGTCAGCATGTAGAAGAATGCAAATAGGTTCATATTTATTACCCTGAACAAAACTCAAGTCCAAGTAGATCAAAGACCTCAACATAAATCCAGGAACACTGAACCTGATAGAAGAGAAGTGGGGAAAACCTTGAATTCATTGGAACAGGAGACAATTTCCTGCATAGGATAGGCATTAATATCAATAATTACTAAATGGCACCTCAGGAAACTGAAAACTCTGAAAGCCAAAGGACACTATCATTAGGAAAAAATGGCAGCCTACAAAACGGGAAAATACTTTCACCAACTCTACATCCAATAGATAGCTAATATTCAAATGTATAAGGAACTCAAGAAACTAGACATCAACAAACCAAACAATCCAATTAAAATATGGGGTGTACATCTAAATGGAGAATTCTCAATAGGAGAATCTTAAAGGGCTGAAAAACACTTAAAGAAATGTTCAATATTCTTAGCCACCAGGGAAATGCAAATCAAAACTACTTTAAGATTCCATCTTACACCTGTCAGAATACCTAATATCAATAACACAAGTGACAGCTCATGCAGGTGAAGAGGTGGTAGTGCAAACTTGTATAGCCACTATGGAAATCAATATACTGGTTCCTCAGAAAGTTGGGAATCAATACCTCAATATCCAGCTATACCACTCTTATACATATATACAAAGGATGATCCATCCTACCATAACACTTGCTCAACCATGTTCATTGTGGGTTTATTTATAATAGCCAGAAACTGGAAACAACCTAGATGTACCTAATCCAAATAATGAATTTAAAAAAAGTGTGGTACATTTGCACAGTGGAGTATTCTTCAGCTACTAAAAAAAAAAAAAAAAAAAAAAAAAAAATGGGGTCATGAAATTTGCAGGCAAATGGATGTAACTAGAAAAAAAAAATCCTCCTGAGTGAGGTAATTCAGACCCAGAAAGACAAATATGATATGTATTTACTTAGTGGATATTAGCCTTAAATGAATGATTACCAACCTAAAATCTGTACACGCAGAGAGGTTAGGTAAAGAGGTTTTTATAGGGGGTACATGGATCTTCCTGGAAAGGGGAAATTGAATAGATATTGTGGATTGACTGGGGGCAGTTGGAATGTGAATGGGGATTAGGTGAATGGGGAGGGATGTCAGGAAAGAGTATTGAGAGAGACAATGGAATTGGAGGCCATTTGGGGGGGGGCATATGGAAACCTAGTGGGGTGGAAACTCCTTGGAATCTACAAGGTTAATGTATCAAGGCCTCTCAGTAATGGAGGAAATGGAGCCTGAACAGTCCATTTTCTGTAACTAGGCAAGGCTTCCAGTAGTGAGACTGGGACACCAATCCAGGCACAAAACTTTCAACCTACAATCTGCCCTGCCTTCAAGATGTGTTGGGGAAATGGTGGCAAAGATATTCTGAGAGTTCTCAACCAATGACTGCTCTAATTTGAGGCCCCCTCTATGTTATTAAAGCCCATGCCTGATACTGCCTGGATGACCAGAAATCAGAGGCTGGAGAGCCCAGGAACCTAAGGTAGAAACAGATATGACTGGCAAACAGAGCAAAACAAAAGTCAATGAAATGATCCCTTATGATGTTCTGCTGTATGCTTAGGTGCCTAGTCCAGCTGTCATCCGAGAGAGGATGCCTCTTGCAGCCTGTGGGAACAGAGGCAGAGACCCACAGCCAAACATTGCACAGAGAAAGACCCCAGGTTGCAGGTATCCATTGGGTCCCTCCCCTTAGAGCTTGGGTGTGGGAGACCAGCTGAGAGACCGGCTCCCACATTTTATCCTAGGGTACTCTTGAGGAGTGAGGGATAAGAGATGTAGATAGAAGGATAGAGGGAGGCAAAACAGAAACACAGGATAGCCTCGGGAGGGCCTGGGTCCTAATCCACTGGCCCCTCTTGTCTCTTCTAAAGGGCTATTTTTAGGAATGCCACTGGGTGGAGCAAAAGACCTCCCCACAGCACAGCCAAGTGCAGACCCTTTCGAATCACCTGGTAACCATACACATAGTAGTCAAGCAATCTAGCCGGGCAGCGCACGCCTTTAATCCCAGCACTTGGGAGGCAGAACCAGGAGGATCTCTGTGAATTCAAGGCCAGCCTGGTCTACAGAGCGAAATCCAGGATGGGCACAAAAACTACACAGAGAAATCCTGTCTCAAAAAAAAAAAAAAAAATCCAGCAATCCTCTAATGCAGTCCTTCTGGGTAAAGCAAGCTCAGATCTCACTAGGAAACCTTTGTGGGCCTCCACACTTGGGGAACCCATTGGCAGAAGGGGAGGAGGACATGGAGAGTATAGTCCATGGAATCAATTAAGCAGAGTTCATGAGACCTCACAGAGACTAAAATGGCAATCATAGAGCCTGCATGGGTCTGTTGTAGGTCCTCTGCATATATGTTATAGTTGTTGGCTTGGAGTTGGGGTGGGGGGACTCCTAAAAGTGGGAGTGGGGGCACCTCTGACTCTTTTACCTGCTCTTGGGACCCTTTCCCTCCTACTGGGTTGCCTTGCTCAGCCTTTATGTGAGGGTTTATGCCTGGTCTTATTGTATTAAGTTGTGCTGTGTTCAGTTTATGTCCCTGGGAGGCCTGCTCTTTTCTTGGGGGAGCCATGGGTAGGCGGTGAGGAGTGGAGACAGCTTGGATATGGGGGAGGGGAAGCTAGGAAGAGTGGAAGGAGGAGCAGCTGTGGTTAGGATGTGCTGTATGAGAGAAGAATAAATAATTTTATAAAAAATATTGTTAAAAACAAATTATTGTAAGCTTTGAGACTAGTCACAATTATAAATATGAAAAATCACTTCACAATTTTCTTTGTAATACAATCTCCACCTTAAAAAGCTGGACACGGACCCCCCACCCTCTTTTTCTGTTTCCTCTCTGCCCCGCTTCCCTCCCCTGCCAGGCCTGGCTTCTCCCTCCTATCCCCCCTTCATTCTAACTCTGGCAGCCATGGCCTGTGACTCTTCTGCCGACCAACCAGCACCGTTCATCCTTTTACCCTTATCATAATTATTAGATTATTAACCCTAATTTTAGACTGTCATTTTAGAAAGAGTGTGGCCATTTTAACTTTTTTTCTTTGCCACAGATATTTCTCAGTGGAGGCTACTGAAGATATTCTATAAGAGGAAGGACATTTTGATTTGGAGTTCCTACGTACTGACTAGGCAGTCTACAGCAGCATGCTGAGCTTTCTCTGACATTGGGCTTTTCTTGCTTAGCCCATTTTTACCAGTGCCTGTTTCTTGCCGTATGCAGTGGCAAACAGCATCCCACAGTAAATAACTTACCCTGGATGCTTTCCTCAAGGAGTTCAAAAACAGTGTATCTGATTAAACATGTCTCCATGATCAATCTTTTGCCTTATCCTACAGGAATGCTTTCTAGAAGGTTCTACCATTATGTTACCAGAGTCACATCTATGTCATTCAGTTGAAATATATGAGTACTATAGATCTCAGAGCAGGGTGGTGGGGGCTAAAGAAGGAGACCTAGGGTGCTTTACCTTAGAAGTAGAATGGATACTCTTTACATCTGCTATTTTTAATATTCTTTATAGTCACCTTTACTACCCAATACCTCATGATACTTATAGTCTGGCTATATTATAGTTAATAATTTGTTTTTATTAAGTTTTCCAATTCTAATTACAGTATGGTCAATATAATTGCTAAAGAATTACAAATGCAAATATGCCCCTACTAACCACAGTACCTTGTTTTTAAACATTGTGTAGATTGTTTTACATCTTGAGTGCAAATATATAGCATGTCAGAGTTGCTTTTTTTTTCTTTCTTTCAGTTCAGGACAGATGGTTACATATTTAGTGAGACTTGTGGTCCCAGGAGATAAACTATCAAACATAGGCTATTAGTTTGGTCATGCTTTTGGGCCTGATCACAGAGCTGAGCCCTTTCCTGTGGAAAAAAAAATCAGTGCTTGTAAAACAGATTGCACAATTGCCTCAGAATTAAACAAGCTATCATTGTGGTTGAGTGTGATGAAATGTCAACTGAAACTTGGCCTGAGTGGTTGCTTTACTTGGTTATTATGACAGTAATGATGACTAAACAACTGGCCTTTGGGATAGATTCTCTTGAATTCACTTGAGTGTTCACAAAGAGAAAAAGACAAGTTCAAAGACTGTTAAATCCCAGCTCAAGTGATAGTCAATAAATCAAGGAGCTTCCATGACCGTCCTAAAAGAAGCTCTTATTTCTTGTAGTCACATGGCTGATGTTGCTAAAAATCAAGCATAGCATTTAAGTATGTGACTTCCTGAATTACAATGAAAATTTGAATTTGCAGGCTTGTCTAGTTTCTAAATTGACAGCAAGAGTAAAAATGGGATTCTGACACATGGAATAGAGAAAAGGGTGTAGATGTACGTGAAACTGATAATCTTGAGGCATAGTCTGGAAATTCTAAGAATTTTTTTTCACGAAAGCAGTATGCAGCAGCTAACAAATCATGCTTACAAGCTTATGTGATATGAAAATGTGGTGCAAACTCGATCACTAGCTCTGCATAATGTGGCAGTGGCTAAGGGAACCAGGTTTGCTAGAGCAATTGTGGTGATAGCAATGTACCAACCTCAGAAACTACTGAGGTGACCATTCTGTCCCAGTACAGTCATGCATGTAAAGAAAAAAAAAAAAGAAAATGTGACAGTTAACCTTGATTTTCAACTTGATGAGCTCTAGAATTACCACATAAACAAATCTCTGGGCCTTTCTGTGAGAAATTATCTAGATTAAGTTTACTGAAGTGAAAAAACTACCCTAAATGTGGGCAGTTCTATCCCTTCAATTAATAGGCTGAGTCCTGGGCTCAATGGAAAGGAGAAACGGAGCTGAGCACAAGCATCATGACTCTCTGATTCCTGACTGCAAACACAATGTGATCAACTGCTTCCTATTCCTACTTCCGTACCTTCTGTGTTACGATGGATTGTATCACCTGGAACTGTAAACTGAAATAAACCCTTCTTTTAAATTGCTCTTGGCAGATACTTTTTCATAGTAATGAGACACGTAACAAATACAGAGGCTGTGACTTTTGTTTTTATTTATATATTGTTCTTTTTCACATTTATTTAGTGTGTGTGTGTGTGTGTGTGTGTGTGTGTGTGTGTGTGTGTGTATGCAGTTTTGATCCACAGTATGTGTATGGATGTTAGGGGACTACTTGTGGGAATAGGCTATCTTCTATTATATGTATCCAGTGGATTGAACTCAGGTCCCTTTGCTTAGGTCAAATGCCTTTACTTGGTGAGACACCTTGCTTTCTCCGGTGTCCTTCTCTTAAAAAATTATTTATTCTTTAGAATTTCATACACACATAGGCACACAATGTACTTCGATACTCGCATTATCCTCTATTATTTTTTCTCCTTCCTACAGAACCCCTCTTCATCGTATCAAGTTCCTTCCTACTTTCATGTCTTTTAAAATTTGTTTATAGCCTATGGCATTTAATTATGGTTGCCTGCATGATTCGATGTACCAATTATTTATTTGAACAGGGGCAATGTACCAGTGGCTCCAGCACTGAGGAATATGCTTGTTTTTCCTGTAGCAAGCTAAAGTGCTTATAGCTCCTCAAGGAGGGGTGGGGTCTTATGAACCCCTTTCCCTATCCATGCTGGAATGCTAATGGGCTCAGTCTTGTGCAGGTAGCCACTACTGTTTTGAGTTCATGGGTTAAGAACAGTCATGTTATGTCCATAAAATAGAATTTTATAGCATTCTTTCTATCCCCCAGCTTCTACATTCTTTCTGCCTTTTCTTATGCGATGCTCCTTGAGCTTTGCTGGGGTGATTTAGATGTCCCATTAAGAGCTAAGCACTCAACAGTCACTTCTTATTATATGACTAGTTCCGAGTCTCTCATTGCTGCCCACTGAATATTGGAAACTGTGCTATTTAAGGTTGCAGTCCACCATATCCAGATAGCTCTCTTTCTCATCAGGGATTCCTCTTCTCTGCCTAAACCTTAATTGGAGAGTGTTGCTAAGCACAGATGCCTGACCTTATTTGGAGGATAACTGCACATAGCTCCCTGCAAAGGCTGTATGACACAACACATCAGTTTCCCACTTTCTTCCCACATGCTCTGGTATTTGAATTGGTGTGTCATTAATGTTTGTCTGTCCTCAATTAAGTCCGCGTATGCAACTTAGGTATATTCTCTCCCTTATTTGTCTGTCTTCCCCTCCCCCAGACTCAGGCTATATAAACTAGCCCCATTGTTTCAATAAACTGTGCGGTTTTTCTTTAGTTAACTTCCAGAAGTTATTTTTGTCATGCTCAGAGACGTCAGAACCCTGCTCACTGCTTCTGCTCCCTATGCCCTCATGGATGGTGACTAATGACCCTTGAGGGAAAGAGAGACCCCACAATTGCAGAAAGAAGCTTCTTTTACAAAGATTGAGAACAGCCCAAGTAGATATGTATAAACATATGTTTAGAAGGCAGTTTGACAGCTCGCCCATTTAGCAAAACCACAGTATTCTAGACTATATATTCAGAGTTAAAGTTTATCACATTACATGATTAGTTACCGAAAACACTTAGTGGGCAGTAAAAGGCTACCTATAAATCATAAAAAGCATCAGTAGTATACAATATTGCAGTAAATTTTATTAGGAAGGGAGATTTGAGAGAAATGTCTACATGTACCTTTTGCAAAAGTAAGGTGGGTGTATTCGAGTAGAAGATGGACTAATAGATCAGGGATAGCGATACAACTTTGCTAGAGATTGCCTTATTTCTTCAACTGACACAATAATTCTAAAACAGTATCAAGATTTCCCTAGATGTAGAAATAAGATCAAGATCAAGGCGATGGTGGTGCACGCCTTTAATCCTAGCACTAGGGAGGCAGAGCCAGGCGAATCTCTGTGAGTTCAAAACCAAGCCTGGTCTACAGAGCAAGATCCAGGACAGGCAACCCTGTCTTGAAAGGAAAAAACAACAACAACAACAACAAAAAACTACATGGCAGAAGAAATAGAAACAGATAAAATAGGCTGGGCGGTGGTGGCGCACGCCTTTAATCCCAGCACTTGGGAGGCAGAGCCAGGTGAATCTCTGTGAGTTCGAGGCCAGCCTGGGCTACCAAGTAACTTCTAAGAAAGGCGCAAAGCTACATAGAGAAACACTGTCTCGAAAAAACAAAAAAAAAAAGATAAAATAATTTTCAGTTACATTAACAATAGTTCATTAAGATGGATAGTGTAAAAATATTGCAGACTTTTTAAAACAGGAATCCAAATATCTTAAAAATACTAGTTTCCCCAAAATTGAGTATTTAAGGCCATCTCAACTAATTACTACAAAGCACCTTTCATTTCTTGTCTTTTTTTAATGTGCATCAGTGTTTTGCCATGGGTGTTGGGTACCCTAGAACTGGAATTATAGACAGTTGTAAGCTGCCATGTGGGTGCTGGGAATTGGACCTAGGTTCAAGAGTATTCAGTATTCTTAACCACTGAGCCATCTCTCCAGCACCTCTTTCATTTCTTAAAATGGTAAAAACATTATAAAATTTAGACAAGTCAATGGATGAGAAGAGTCAAGAACTCTGTACAATTAATGATTGGTATGAAGAAATTTCTATACAAAGTGAAGGATCATCATAAAGTTGTTGTAATTTAAAGTTAAAAATGAAACCCATTAATGAAATAGTCTAAGAGATCAAATGTACATAATTAATTCAGATTCAAAAATAGACCTAAGTATGTAACGGGCTTTAGTGTATTATAAAGGATCATATAAAAAAGACACTGTAGATGCTGAATGTTATTCAATAAATAACGTGAGGTTATCAAGAAAGATTTAGAGAACAAATATTACTAGACATATACCACATGCCTTATATAAGAATAAATTTAAATATTTCATCATTAATGTCTGTTCACATGTATTTCCTAAAAGTTCAAAAAATTATTCACATGAGAAATACATAGACAACTATGAAACAAATAGCAATGAAAAGATACTGTCACATTAGAATGACACTAAATATATAGAAATGATAGAAATAGATTACTCCATAAAATAGAAAAATATAAAACCATCAAAGATAAACATTTAGATATGAATATATAGTACAAAGATGATTTCTATGTATGATTAAGGGTTTCTTTAACAAATAGAATTATAGTATGTACAAATATCTCTATTAATGTATGTTAAAATTGTCAATCTGCTGATGGTGATACATGCAGGTGTGGTATGGAAATTCCTGTGGTGTTTGTTCTTATGCTCCTTTATGGTGCTTTATACCATTTATATTCCATTCAGGTGAAGTAGTAAGCCTATTTTATAAGTGATAGGAACACATTGTATAGAAAATTTTTATTCCCATTATTAAACTTGTAGTTTCCATGATTTGTAACTGAAAGGCAGATATTCATAATTGCTTAAGTATTCCTGCATAGCATCTTGTCCTCAGAAGCAATGTTTAAAGTAGCAGTGAGCTGCTATCTAGTGCTTTTGCTATGCATCAGAAATGTAAGTTGAGAGTGCTACATCTTGCAAGCAATAGGAAGTTGACTGTCACACCCAGTGAAGCTTGAGAAAAAGACCTCAAAGCCCGCCTCCAAAGTGACATACTTCCAACAGAAAGTGTGGCCCAGATTTAAGGTGTGCCCTCCAGCCTCAAGGTCTGGATTAAAAACGTGTACCATCCAGCCTTCTCCAACAAGACCATACTTCCTCCAATAAGGCCACATCTCCTAATAGTGCCACTCCCTACGAGCTTTTGGGGGCCAAATACATTCAAACTACCACAGCTGCTTCCAATAGTTTTAGACCAACTGAATCACTTAGAAAGGACACTCTCCAACCTATTGATCTTCTTGCAGGCTGTGTATTGTGCTCCAGGTCCCCAGCTATTTTGACCTGTCACCTGTGCTGGGGTGGACTTTAGTGATGTAGCTGCCTTTAAGTCATTTTTGCTCCTGTGAGTACCCTTTAGCCATATTTCTGTAAGTAACTTCAATAAAATACTTGGTCTACCAAGTTGGATTTTGGTGGTATCTGTACTTTGGCCTATGCTGGGCTCCTTTTCTGGGGTGAGTAGATGTATGTTGTATCTCTCCAGGAAAAGTTTTGTCACACAATAACTTGGATGGAAGAATTTCTTTAGTATGTTGTTGATGCCTTATTTGGGATGAACACTAAGGAGACATTTTTCTCTTCAGGAAAAGAGTATCAAATGGGTCTATATCTTGATTTTGTGGCAATGTTCACATGAGTATATGTGCTTGTCAAATTCCAAAACTGCATGCTCAAGGAGTGACCTCCATTTACTTATAGTAAAGACCATATGTAAAACAAAATAAGAACAAATTCCTTAGCTTGTATATGTCATTTCAAGACAATAAATTTTAAAATCTCATGATAGTTACCTAGAAGAAAAATAATTGAAAAATGAAATTTGGATTTAGAAAAACCATGCTTTGGCCCGGCGGTGGTGGCACACCCCTTTAATCCCAGCACTTGGGAGGCAGAGTCAGGCGGATCTCTGTGAGTTCGAGGCCAGCCTGGGCTACCAAGTGAGTTCCAGGAAAGGTGCAAAGCTACACCGGGAAACCCTGTCTTGAAAAAACAAAACAAAAACAATAAAAAAAGAAAAACCTTGCTTCTGTCAGTCTCACATCAAAAGTACAGGGAAAAATGTCACACGCTAGTAGGCAATTCCCACTTACCAGTGATTTAAAGTATTAGAGAAAGAAAAACTTGCAACAAAGTTATGATTGAGAATCTCCAAATTAGGTAATAGGTAAATAAATATAAGAAATAAAAATCTGAGGATTTGTTTTAAAGTTCCCTTGAGCAAGTTTAGGTCCAGCTACAAATGAACAGACAGCACCAGACTTCTGATAATGCTTAATAATCTAGCTATTCCCAAACCCCTTCCTCCCCAGTCTTTGCTAAGATACTCCTGACCCCTTTTTCAAACTATAAGTTTAAAGTAAAAAATTAACAGCCAAACTTTTCTGCAAACTTATGCATCTGATAAACTTTACAATAAGCAAGACATAAAATGTAGAGATGATTCCCCCCCATGGTTTTTGCTGAGAGAAACACAAACAGAAATAACAGTGGGAAGGACAAGATCTAGATGATTTGTAAGGTTTTATACCCTCCTGATTATTCAGTATGAGGACAGAGAAGAAGGGCCATGACTAACTCAGTTTTCTTATGTACATGCTATTTTTGAAAATTGAAGTTTAGCAGTGTTGGATTATTTATTTTAAGAACAAGTATTAAAAATTAGCCATGCTGTTCCTTCCTAAGCCTCTGTGATGTAGATCTGCTAAGCATGCCCACTGTTCTAACTTGGAAAAGCTAACTTTTCCTTCTTTCTCATTCTTTTTGTGAATCCCTTCCCTACCCCCTTCTTCCACACTACTGTATGTGGTGATATTGTGTTCCCCAAAATATTGTGCACCCTAATAAACTTATCTGGGGTCAGAGAACAGAACAGCCACTAGATATAGAAGCCAGAAAATGGTGGCACACACGCCTTTAATCCTAGCATTCCAGAGGCTGAGATCCCTCTCGATCTCTGTGAGTGCAAAGCCACCCTGGAAACAGCTAGGTGTGGTAACAAGAGCCTTTAGTCCTAGAAAGTGATGGCAGGAAGCAGAAAGGTATTTAAGGTGTGAGGATGAGGAACTAGATCCTGGTTAAGCTTTTAGGTTTTTGAGTAACAGTTCAGCTGAGATCGATTTGGATGAGGACAGAGGCTTCCAGTCTGAGGAAACAGGATCAGCTGAGGAATTGGCAAGGTGAGGTGGCTGTGGCTTGTTCTGCTTCTCTGATCTTCCAGCATTCACCGCAATACCTGGCTCGGGTTTGTTTTTATTAATAAGAACGTTTAAGATTCATGCTACAACTGTAGGTGCCTGTAAACCTTCACTACCAAAGGCGTGACCTTTTCTCCTCTTTTCAGCTTCCTCCTCCTAGCATAGATTTTTTTTTCCAACTTGCTTGCCCTGTTGTTTTTCTCTCAAACTTCAAAAGAACAACACAATAAAACTTCCCTCCATGTTTCTTTGGTCACAATTTGAAAGCAGATGAAGAAAAATTATTTTTAAAAGTTAACAAATAAGAGAATAGTAGTTTAGCTGACTTACCTAGACTATCACATTCATGACAAGTATTGATATCAGAGCCATGTATACCTATGACTGGGTTAAATGAATAAATAAATTAAACAAAGCACAGAATGATATAAAGGACATCATTTCATTTGTAGTCATGTGTACTGTCACACTGGGCAAAACACTTGAATTACTTAACAAATATTCAGCAGGCTTGGTGGTGGAGGTCTATAATCCCAGATACTTTACATATTGAGACATGAGGTCTTAACATGTTAGCGACTTGCTTTGGCTATAGAGTGCATTCAAGATTCATTGATTAATGATGTGAACTTTAAGGTTCTTGCTCCTGATGCCTGATTGCTGACATGACTTTCCACCATGATTGACTTCTGGAACCATAAACCAAATAAATTCTTCCTTCTATAAGTTGCCATGGTCATGGTGTTTGATTAAGTGACAGAAAAGGAACTAATAAAGGTCCCATCTTCAAATAATAAGTAAAAAGAAGCCTAGAGAGTTAACTCAATGATAGACTACCTGTCCCACATGCATAAGATCCTTGGTTCAATGCCTAGAACTATAAGAAAAAAAATAAAGAAAACTACCATTAATACATTTGCCAATTCTTTCTCTGTGATAATCTTTAAAAAATAGTTGCATTCATAACAGAGTTATAGAAATATGATACATCATTGCATTTATTACTGGTTATAGAGCAAATAGAAATTTGACACTTGTGATAAAAGATTTGATTTTAATGTGTTTAAGCTTTAATTCAAATAGCTACATAGGACCAGCAGCTGAGGAAGGGAAATGTAACCTGATAACCCAGCAAAGACTTTGCTTGAGTGGCTCACAGGGAAAGACACACTTGAATGACTTAAACTAGTCTGGAAAAAGATGCCAAATACAACTGAAATTACCTCCTAACATTTTTGATCATACGAAAACCTCATGTAGCTATAAGAAAGAGCAGGTTATAGCTAAAAGTCAATCCAAAACTTTAGTGCTGATTTCACATTTTCCTGTTACATAGGTAGACCAAAAAAGCACCCACTCACTGACTATACATTTCCACAAGCAAAGTACTGACAACTTACAGCTACCTGTAAATATAACAGAGGACACTTGAAATGACCAGAAATCAGACCAATCTGCATGCCTAACACAAATTTATTGAGGAAATTCTTACAGAATGGACTGTCTCTGTAGGATTTTACATAGTCTTCTCAGTATCTGACTGAAATATACTCTTATACTTGAAATAAATCTCCCTTTAAATGCACAACAAAAGTGGAATGATTTAGAAGTTTGAGCAAAGGGCTTGTCATCCACTGTTTTGTGAACAAACCCCATGAGATTATTTTTTATTTCATTTTATTTTGAACCTCATGTACAATTTACCCAGATGTTTTAATACAGAATTAGAAGAAAAGAATAATAGCAAATCTATTTTGTAAGTCAAATTTAATTTTATTTTATATTTAAATTTTATATTAAGATTATAGATTCACATGTGAATGTAACATAATATGGAGACATGTTTTGTAAAATTTTTCAAGTTTAAATCTTTGGTACCATCAAAGAAAATTAAATTTCAAGTTTCTCTTGAGTAATATTGTAAGATATAGTATATTGTATCTAAGGGCATCTTTATTTTGATATAAAGTATCTATCATTCATACTGTCATTTACTTGTATTCATGTGTGTGTGTGAGGGGGGGATCTATACAATGTTTATCACTTTTTCGATAAACACACAACCGCACAATTGCAGTCAGTTAATGGACAAACATAGCAATTGGCCAAACATAGCAATCCCTTATTTCTTCCTTTTCTAAACCGTGACCAGCTCTCTCATCCCTTACCCCATAAGTATCCAGTAATATGTCTTGCATTTGTAAAATGTTGTGCGTTTAAACATGTTCTATGAGGATACCATATATGTGTTATCTTTTATGATATCATGTTTTGTTGTGGGATATTCACCAGTGAAGACTGCTAGGACATAGGTTTTAGCCAATACAAAGTCTTTATTAGCCAGCCAGCAACTACGCTGGGTGTTCAGGATCCCACTGTAGCCTTGAGTCTTTCCCAGGGTGAGCTTTTAAGTACAAAACCTGTGTCCTGGGTTGAAATACATCAGTTAACAAGAACAGTTAGTCAGAAGCAGAACTATAGAACCCAAAAAGCAAGATTAGTATATTTAGATATTTTCCTAGAATTATGGGTTTGATAGATTAGGCCTTTGGTTTAGTTTTAGCAGTGGTGCTGTATGATGAGTTTTACATCCTGAATGGTACTTCCATCTTTGTGTCAGCTCTGCTAAGGTCTGGTGCCTGTAACAGTCCCCATTGTTCTTAGTGAATGAGTCAAATTGTGGTCTCACCTTGCTCTAAGGACCATTAATTTTACTGAACTGATACATAATTGGTCATATAGTTTAAGATATAGGGGCCTGCTGTCGATCCCATCAGAATGAGAATTAAAGGCCCAGTTAGTGCTGGTAGCAGATTTGTTAGCATTTAGACATTGCCTGGCCAGCCCCTTGGTAGTTAGCTAGGGGTACTAAGAGATGAGAGACTGATTTCAATAATCTGATTTATGTCTTTGACTCTTTCTCTTTTTGAAGTTTTTATTTTTCCAACAATGGCGAGATTTTTTTTAATTACTCCTGATCAATTAGCACAGAAACAAGAGATATTTTTCTAAAGCCAGACATGGTTTCCTTTATCTCATAAGAAGTAAGTCTAAGCCTTTTCAATTCCTCCGTAAGATCATTTCTTCAAGGGTATCTAATTGTTCTTTTAATACCTCTAAGTCCTGATCAACCTGTTTACTTAGTTTGGAAAGCATCAGGAGAGGCATATTTAGTCAAGCCATTAGTACATGCCCACCATGTAGTCTCAGGGGCTCCGTGATATTGCTATTATCCACCTGAATCCACAAGGCAGAATAGCAGGCATCAGCATAAGGGGACATCCTTCACTAGGCTGTCTTTGGAGTTGGGATCTGAAGGATGATAGCAATCTTACTCTGAGACAGGCTCCTGCGGCCTCTACTCAGCTGGCAGTCTTCAGCAAAGTTGGGCTTTCTTGGCTGATATTCTGTAGCCCGAATTCTGTAACTCTTGCAGCAGTCCATCAGTGGCCCTCTTATAATCTATTTTCCTAGGAAAACTTTCATGGAAGGGCAGGAAGTCTGCATTTTGTGTCTTTAAATCCTGGGGCAACCTGGTCCAGGAATGTTGCCCTCTGTAACCTCTCACTGGGTCTATCTATTTAAGAGCAAAGATGGTTGACTCAATGGGAGTCTGAACAATGCATCTTTCAGGTCCAATTCAGAGTGTATCTGTTTCTCTGAAAAGAATCAGATTCATGAGAATCAGAGGTGCCAGGTGTCTTCACAGGCAGGAGTCAAGTATTCCAGGGTGACTGGCAGGGCACCAGAATGCCTTTCTCTTCAAGCCAGGCAATATGGACTACAATTTTCCCTTTTATTTCCAGGGTCATTGGGTATTGTATAATCTGGACGGAGGTAGCTGAACTGGTTAGTTGAACAACTATAGAAGTCTGGTGTTCAGCCAGTCCTGGGGTGATGGTTTCTGCCCATCATCCTGGAATTCATTGTTGTCCATCTGAGAGATAATCCAACTGTATCTTTTGATTGGAATCAGAACTTTGAGCTAGGAGATATTTTTTCTGACGGAGGGTAAGGCACCCAAATTGTGTTGTGTATCTATAAGTCTAACTGCATCTCATCAGCAGAGGTGACTGTGGCTTTCAGTTAATGTAAAAGGTTTTGTCCCAATTAGTTCTCTGTTGTTAAATACCCTTTGAGCTATCTCCAGCAACTGGGACCTACTTATACCTTTAAATTTTTTCTAACTTTTATAACTTTACTTCTCCTCCTCCTCCTTCTTTTTTTAAACCTGGGGCTGTGTGACAATGAAAATCTTTTTAGCAACTGTCTTTAATCTTCCTAAAAAGTATCTAGTGAAAATTGCGTAAAGTCTCCTTGGTCAGACAGTGTTGGACAAAAGGGAGAGTCTGTTCTGTCCAGGCTGTATGGCGTGGCAGCGATTTCCCCCTGCCCTTCCCAGGGGCAGTTTTTCTACTTTTTTCTAGAGAACGGTGGGTTTTACAGATCACTGTTTGAAGAGGGGACATTAAAATGAAAGAGAAAGGACTGGAATTTTCTCTTTTCTTTTAGGCTCAGCCTTGGGTGAACTTTTACCCTTCCCAGGACTGCTCAGAGCAGGCAGAGCAGAGGGAATGCTTGCCTGGGGCATTATTTCTACTTCCCTGGATGCATTCCACTTCGATGACGGAGGGGGGGGGGCGGGGGGAGGGGCTGGATAAGAGGCTCGCCCCCTTCCCAACTGAGCCTAAGTCTAAGTCGAGCAATGAAACAAGCAAGCATTCCTGGACTGGGACAGGTGGAAATTATTTTGGTGTCTGTGGGTGACCTGGCAGAGACAAAGGGATTTGGGTCCCCAATGGGAGGGGCCACAGTTCTTAAGGTAGTGGGCAGAGGTCTCATACCAGAGAAACACACTGGTCAGTCCAGGGAAACAAAAACTGACAGAAACACACACACACAGAGACACACAGTAACGATAACCAGGGCCGGCCATCACACATTCATACACTTGAACAGACAGAGGGAATCCAGTGACATCTCACATAGATCAGCAGTTGTATCTCCTATGTGTCCAAACGGAATGCCCTTAACCAGACTTACCTCCAGAGGCGACAGATCAGGTGACTTTCTAATTCATTTCCTTTTGGGATAGAGGTGTCAGACTCCTTCTGAAGCGTTAGGCAGAGGTTGATCAAAGACCTAGAACATCTCAGGTTGTGCTGAGCCTCCCTCACCCCATCGTGTCTCAAGGTCTGGTCTCTGGGATTTTGGTGGGACTTCCAGAAATGTGGGGTAGTCACCAGAGAAGACTGCTAGCACATGGGTTTAAGAAAATAGAAATCTCTATTAGCCAGCTGGTAACTACACCTGGTGTTCAGGATCCCATTGTAGTCCCAAGCCTTCCCCAAGGTGAGCCTTTAAGCACAAACACCATGTCCTGGGTTGACATACTTCAGTAAAGAAGAATAGTTAGCCAGAAGTGGAACTATAGAAGCCCAAAAGCAAAGGTTAGTACATTTAGAGACTTTCCTAGAACTATGGATTTTCCTTGAACTACAAATTTTGATTAGGCCTTTGGTTTAGTTTTGGCAGGTGGTACTGTCTACATGCTGAGTTTACATCATGAAGTCAGTTGTGTTAATATATCTGGGCCTACTAAAGTCTAGGGCCCTGTTATGGCTTCACTCTTTATAATACCCAGAGAGTCACCAGGACTTTAACATCTATCATTCATCTCATTGTGGAGTGGTATTTTACGCATGAATATATTACAGATTGTTTATTCATAGCTGAGCAAGTTGCACTGGATTGTTTAATGATATCATTATTAAGAATAAAACTCATATTTGTAACACTCAAGTTTTTTGTGCAAATAAGTTTGTGTTTTTCTAGAATGAATGACCATGAATACAACTTGTGGATTACATGGTAATTATGTGATTAGCTTAACAAACATTTTCAAAACTGTTTTCCAGAGAGTTGCCAAATATTAAATTCTCACTAAATATGAGCAATCTGGTGATTCCAGCCTAATAAACCACACTATTTGGGAGGCTGAGGCACAAGGATCACAAATTCAAGACCCGTTTGAACTACAAAGTGAATTTAAGGCCAAACTGCGATAATCAGTGAGGCACTATGTCAGTATTTTACTGAGACACTACCTAATAAAAATAGGACTGGGCTATAGCTCAGTGGTAGATTATCTGGCATGCAAGAGGAACTACTTTCAGTCACCAGTACTACAGACAAGGAAGAAATGTAAAAATGATCTTGTTGCTTTATAGCTTCATCAGAATCTGATGTTTTCATATTTTTTCACTTGAAAAGGTAACAATCAGGTTTTTTCTCACCAACCAGCTCATCATCAAATACATATTTCCATTTTACCACTTCACAATGTAGTTATGCTATGCCTTTACTTGGATCAACATTCTGTTTTTATGTGAGGATTACTCAGTAAATAACAAAAGAAATAAGAGCTTATTTCTATTTTTATGAACAACTTTCCATTTTCTAAGTAATTAATAAATTTGTTTCTATGTACTTAACACTAATTTATTTTAATATCCCCTCTTCTTATTCCAAGAAATCCCAATTGTCTAAATTTTTCAAAATTATTTCTCAGCCCAATCTCATAAAGCATTCTATCAACTCAATTTCCCTGGGGTCATGTATATGTATGTATGTGTATCACAGGTCTTACAGATATCTGCACAAAGCAAACACAGGACTAGATGCTCTAACGATTGTTTTCTCCCTGTGTTATATCTTAGTACATACATTTCTGAGTTCTACCATTCCTTAGTTGAAAAAAAATGCCAAAAGAGAGGCTACACAATTCAGACTTCAGCCAGTCTTTTCTTTGAATTTGTGCGGAAGGAAATTTTGACACTCCTTTGCTGTTTCCAATCATTTCTGAGTTTGTTTAGGAGTTTGTACAGGAACTGTGATTTGCATTCACTCAAACTTTCAGGGGTACATAGCAAACCTGGCTTGGGCACAGGGATCTAGACAGGCTTTGTATTGTGCTCTTAAAAAAAAAAAAAAAAAGGCCCCGGACTTCCCTTCTGGACAAAGGTGAGTGCCCGCCCTCACCCTAGATCCCATCCCTGGGCAGCAGCCACTCCTGGGAAGACCTGCCCACCTTGGCCCCAGGTTCTGGCCACCGGGCAGGCTCCCTTCTACCCCCACCCCTACTGGGAAGGCTCCCCTTCTCCAAGATCCCCTGCAGACCCTGCAGTCTCCAAGCCCTGCCCCCAAGCCCATCATCCCCAGAGACCTCTGCCTCTTCCTGAGATTGGAAACCAGCCCCCAGCTCTCATCATGCTCCGGACTTCCCTTCTGGACAAAAGCTCCCATTCTGCCCTGGACTTCCCTTCTGGACAAAAGCTCCCATCCTGCCCCAGACTTCCCTTCTGGACAAGAGCTCCCATCCTGCCGCCGGACTTCCCTTCTGGACAAGAGACTTCTTTTCTGGACAAGAGCTTCCATCCTGCCTTGGACTTCCCATCTGGACAATAGCTCCCATCCTGCCTCGGACTTCCCATCTGGACAAGAGCTCCCATCTTGCCTCGGACTTCCCATTTGGACAAGAGAGTCCCATCTGGACAAGAGAGAGAGACTTCCCGAATCTGTCTGCTCTTTCTGCACCAAGTGCGCTGATAATACCAAGATCGAACACAAGGACATGGGCAGACGTCAAGGCAGAAGTACATACAACAAAATGAAGAGCAATACAGCGTCACCAGAACCTAGCCCTCCTCCAACATCTAGACCTGAACATCAAAAATTGGAAGAAGCAGAAGAAAACAGCCCTATGAATAACATCATGAAGAAGGTAGAGGCTTATATAGAGGAAAAGACAAAAAAAATGGCAAGAGCGCTGTAAAAACCTAGAGGAAAGGACAATTAAAGTAGAAGAAAACAATAAAGTCCTGGAAGAAAACAATAAAGCACTGAAAGTAAATCATGAAAAAGCAATGAAACAAATGGAGGAAACAGTCCAAGACCAGAAAAGGGAAATAGAAAAAATGAAGAAGACACAAACAGAGGGAATGCTGGAAATAGAAAATCTAAGTAAACGATCAGGAACTTCAGATGCAAGTATAACCGACAGAATGCAAGAGATGGAAGAGAGGATCTCTGGCGTTGAAGATACGGTAGAAGAAATAGATTCATCAGTCAAAGAAAACACTAAAGCCAACAAAGTCATGACCCAAAATGTCCAAGAAATCTGGGACACCATGAAAAGACCAAACCTACGAATAATAGGGATAGAAGAAGGAGAAGAATACCAACTTAAAGGCACAGAAAATATATTCAACAAGATCAGAGAAGAAAACTTTCCCAACTTAAAGAAGGAAATGCCAATGAAGATACAAGAAGCCTATAGAACACCAAACAGACTAGACCCCCCAAAAAAGTCCGCGCGCCACATAATAATTAAACAACTAAACATACAGAATAAAGAAAGAATATTAAGAGCAGCAAAGGAAAAAGGCCAAGTGATTTATAAAGGCAAACCCATCAGAATAACACCCTATTTCTCAATGGAGACTTTGAAAGCCAGAAGAACATGGACAGATGTAATGCAGACACTAAGAGACCATGGATGCCAGCCTAGACTAATATACCCAGCAAAACTTTCAATCATCATAGATGGAGTGAACAAGACATTCCAAGACAAAGCCAGATTTAAACAATACTTATCCACAAACCCAGCC